>JAUZST010038395.1:0-87884 GCA_034779995.1 Parotocinclus haroldoi | reverse complement strand
CACACACACACACACACACACACACACACACACACACACACACACACACACACACACACACACACACACAAATATTAGTAGAGATTATATCCATTTGTTTTTATAATGTCATCCGAAACATTTTAGAACGTTAAACCTTCAACCTGCAATTATTGTTGGTGTAGAAATGTAGGTTGGAAAAAACACATCCTGATGGGACTGGTTCCTTACTCTCAGGTTAATAATGCTGCTATCAACTATACTCACCAATTGCTTTTATGGCTATGAATTTGATATGACATTACATTCCTGGTCACAAGATCGCAACCATATAGGAAAATTTGGAATGAATTTTGAGCACTGAGTGCCGAGCGCTCTGATTACCAACACAGTATAAAAAGAATAGTTTGTGGAAGAAGCGTATTCCATTCTTCTAGCGCATTTCCAGGAACATCGTGACATATGTGGATTGAAGTAATTCGATAGCTCTACTACCTCTCCAACACAATACAATGTTGCCATGGCATGCTGTAGTGAATACTATCACACACACACAACTTGAAGACATCAAATTGCAATACAAATAAACTGTCCAAGTTCAAGTAAGCCTGTTTTAGTCTCTCAAGATTCTTATGAACAACATGCTATGCTGAACAACTTTTGTCTATCACATAACACTGCCTAATGAGACCCTTTATAAGCCAGATTTCTCTCATGTCCTGATCCCTCTAGAGAAAATTTCCTTGCTGCTGTTGCCTCTGGCTGCTCAATTAACAGATTTACATGCTGCAATTCATAAAGCTGCATTTGTGGCAAAGTCTGTTGTTAATCATGCAATATGAAAGAATTGAGTTGTGTGTTACTATATTAATTTGTCACCCATGTCTGACAATCAAGGGTTTTCAGCCTCATGTGGGAGTACCGGTATGTCATGTATGTCACAACAAAGTCTTTCAAGTCTCAGGCAAGTTACAGCGAAAATATTCAAGTATCGGTAACTCAAGAAAGTCCCTGATATGCTACAGGTTAAGCATATCTGAAGTCAGATGCTCTAACTCCAGTTTCCACATTTAAATCAGTCAAACGACAGTGGTCAAAACAAGTGTAATTTTATGTTCAACATAAACAATTTTTGTAGTGATGTATGAAGTTGATCCATAAACCTCACATATTGCTGTTCATTTTCTTTTTACTAAATAAATCAACAACAACCTTGACTCCAAACTTCACTTTGTGGAGAATTGCTTCTTCCGTGTTATGAGCTTCTATGTATTCTCTGTTTTACCCCATTTCGATAGCTTACCAGATATGCAGAAATCACGCCCCCTTCCGAAAAAAACCCCATTCAAGTCATGACTACGAAGTCAAATTCAAGTTGTCTTTTAAATATTAGTCAAGCGAGTTTCAAATCCTTAAAATTTCTACTTGTATGACTGAAGTCATGTGACTTTATTCCCCCAACTTTCCAGCTGCTGAATTTGTCATAGACTGTTGTTAAGAAAAAATCCAAGTGAGTCAAATTCAGCAGCTGAAAATAGAGTTGGGGAACCAGCTGCTGAATTTGTCAAGACTCACTTGGATTTTTTCTTTATACATTTCATACATTTACGATGGGAATCTAAATTTTGAATACAAAAAATCTCTAGGCAAGCAATATGCTGTATGATGCTCTCCTGCAGGTGCTCAGACTGAACTAAACAATTTGGTTACATTTTTCAGTTTCAATACATTATTCAATAAATTACACAAGTTAGTCAACAATTTATTATAAAACTGGCTTTGTATTCAGGATTTTACCCAAGGTTAATGTCAGTCCTTTAAGCTTATTTAAAGTAGTCTAGGCTATGATTTATACCGTTTATTTAAAACTCTTTGGTTTGTGATATGATTACTTTACAATGGATTTGTCTGAACGTAACCCCATCGTGAATCGGGAAGCATCTAATATCTCTCCTATAATAACCTGAGAAACTGAGATAAACTCACCTGTAAATAAATCTATTACAAAGGTGTAATACATGAACATCCACAGAATTTGTACAGCACCTCTTCCTAAAGGAGGAGCCACAGTAGCAGGGCCTCTAATTGCTTTCCAAATGACTTATAATCCTCACAGCCACAGACAGCTGCAGCAATTAGTCAAACGAGCAAGCCAGCTACTGTGCAAGCTACAGGGCCTTTGTGTTGCCATTATGTACCCTCAGTTTCATGGATGTGTACTTGCTGCCCTTAAAACCCATCCTGTTTCAAAAAAAAAGTTAGAAAGTTTTTTTCAAAATAAATGCTTTAACTTTTTTACATCATTCACTTTTACTTGCTAAATATATAGAAGCCATAATTCAACTGTTAATGTAAGCTGTAAAGGAACATCATTTTCAGTATAAATATGCAAGTTCCTGACAGCTCCTGGTCAGGGTTGTACGGATCCATCGCCTATCGCAGAGAACACAGGGTGCAAAGTTACGCAAACTATCTGTTGGACATTGGTTGAAGATATACAATGTTATATATACATGTGAATATGTACACATGTTTAAATATGTAGGACAATTATATTTGTTGATGCTACTATTTCAGTGTCAGCTTGACATTGTGTTTATCACAGATTGAATGCAGTTTGTGTCCAGTAATGGCCCAAATGTGATTTTTGTACCAGTACAAATCATGAGATAACTGTCTCATCAAGGTGCAGCAGTGTTCTAGCAGCCAGATTAGTCACTACATGGCATATAGGCCATATCAACACAGCAAGTACTGGGACACCCTTCATTTTGTATCTAGGTTGGATGTATCTAGAGGACTGTGGTAGCCTAGCAGTAAAGGTACTGGGCTCTGATGGCCTAGGGTTCAAATCCTACATCTGCCAAGCTGCCACAGTTGGGTCATTAAGCAAGGCCCTTAAGTAAGTCGCTCTGGATAAGGGCATCTGCTAAATGCCATAAATGTAAATGTATGTAATGTAAATGTAAAATGTAATTATGTAGAGATGAGCTTGGGTTGACCAGCAACTGCTTACAATGAGCTGTCAAGATCTGTACAAGAAAATCTGCCAAATCTGCCAGGAGGATGCTAACAGCTTGAGGACAGCCATTAGGATATTTGTCACCAGTCAGAAAATTCTCCAAAGCTGCTCTTTGGCTGCCAAGCCTGTAAACTACATCATATGGAGGCATGTAAGTATGAAAGGAAGATGACTGGGAATATCTGAGAATCACTTTCTCCATCTTCATTCTTCTATGTCAAAGTACCTATTACACACAATGTCCCCCATGCTCTTTAGTTGTGCTGAGATAGACAGGTTTATAAAAAGGACAAGGAGAGTAATCAGAGAGCTGTCCTTCGGATTTGCTGGACGTCCCTGCCTTGATGCAGGACAAAGTGCCATTGCTACACCTGTACAAGGGCACAAATAGCAATGATAGATAGACAGGAAAATATATACATGCCCAGACGGCCCATCAGTCTGCAGCTGAGCCACCATTGCTTCAGATGAATTCAGGACCTGAACATAGAAAAATCTGCCTGTTAACTTCTGGTTAAAGTTCAAAATGCTATTTGCAATTCATCTACCACATACCCTTTACCGCTGTCCCAAGCACCTACACAGAGTTAGGCTGCATGAGGTCAGGTTAAAAGCTAGTAGGAAAAATGGGAATATGGTGCACATTTAAAAATCAACCTCTTCAACTGCATGGTCTACATGGCCAATATAACCACTCTGAAGATGTGATTGGAACAGTCTTAATAAGAGTTGATGGAACTCATAAAACTGGCTGATGGAACATACCTGAATAAAAGAGAATTCAAGTAGCCTAATGCAAGTGCTGGTGGGACCATCTTGAATAGGAGCTAAGGGAACTGGCCTTAATACTAACTGATGGACACTGTAGCTGAACAGTAACTGATTCAATCTACCTAAATGAGAGCTGATCTAACTTTCCAGAAGAGGAATTGATGGAACCAAGATCAACAGGAACTGTAGGAATCATCCCACACATCAACTCTTGGGAACGGCCCGGACAGTAGTATACAGAACTGGCCTGAAGAGAGACTTATGATCTAAGCAAGGGACTAAAGGAACTAACCCAAATCGGAGCTCACGGAACCGAGCTAATCAGTAACTGTTAGAACTGGTCTGAACAGCAGTTTATGAAGCTGGCTTAAACAGGAACTGATAGAACTAGCTGGAAGATAAGATTGAACCAACATAAATGGGAGCTGATGGAACATGCTTGAATAGGAGCTGATGGAAAAGGCATCAAGAAGGGCTGTTTAAACCATCCTGAGGAGGGGGTTTTGAAGCTTGAATGAACCATTAAGAAGGTGCTTGCAGGACTGTCCTGAACAGGTGCTGATTAAACTTCTCTTAACAAGAGCTAGTGGGAACAGAGTAACTGATGGATCTGGCATGAACATGGGCATAACTGGCCAAAAGGGGGATGATGGAACTGGCCTAAACAGGAGTTTACAAAACTGGCCAAACGGGGAATGATGGAACTGGCCTGCCTAGGAGTTTGCAAACTGGCCTGAACAGGAGTTTACAAAAAAATAGCCTAAACAAGGACTGACAGATCTGGCCTGATGAAAAACTTATTAAAACATTCTGAAGAGGGGCTAAGGGAACTTACTTGAACAGGCAATGAAAAATCTGGCCTGAAGAGAAAATGATGAACAGTGGCTCAAGGACTAAGATTTCAGGTCATAATGGGACTGTGGTGGCCTAGTGGTTAAGGTACTGGACTATGGACCGCAAGGTCCAGGGTTCAAATCCCCCCACAGATGGGACCCTGAGCAAGGCCCTTAATTGCTTGGATTGTAATAATTGTAAGTCGCTTTGGATGAGGGCATCTGCATTATTAGTACAACCTTAAGATCCACTGGACGGTCTGGTGTTGCAGTGCATAGCAGTAGTGCCTCCCAAATCCAGTGATTTGAATATGATTCTCAGTTTCTAATTCCTAGTTACATTGTGCTTGACATGGTCTGCACATGCCTATTTGACTTTATTTGTCTTTTCTGTCTTTAACTTTTAAATATTGCTAGATAGATATAAATCCTTTATTGATCCCCAAACGGAAATGTAACCATAGCATCAATGAAACAGATTATTCTGTTTATTTTTGATTACCTTTGTTTATCTTTCTATTTGATAATAATTAGATTATGTTTGTTTCTGTAATTATGTTTGTGCCAGATAATATACAGTGTCCTTTTCATCAACAGCACATGCTTTGTCTATCCATGTTTAATCTTTCTGTGTGGATTTTGAGAGTCACAACTAAGCACATGCCTCATAATGAACATAATAAATCAGCCATTCATGCTACATGAATCACATCAACGAACATACATTTGCTTGCCCTCGGCACGTTTCTGATTTGTAATCAGTCAGTCGTTTCAAGCCTCTAAAGTCAATGTAAATTACACAGACCTTCTGGAGCAGAATGATATGCACTCACAGCATTTTTGTTTGGCTTTTTATTTATGAATCATTAATTATAGAGCGGTTTGCTCAATGGCCAGTACTTGTTGTCTGTAGCAACACTGGTAATTTGTTTTTGCAACCAACTGCAACAATTGGTTGTTTTGGTTTGCTTTGTTTTTGTGGTTTCACAGTTGGTTCTACTGTGTTGTGACAAGGAGGAATTATCACAATCACCATTCATGTTCAGTTATCTAGGCATGTGAACCATTATTTTATCTAATTCCAGAGGCCCTGTTAATCCCATTTGTGCATAACCATTGGATGTCGTGCCTGAAGACTCAAACCTGAAGTTCCATGGCAGTATTAATGTTGAGATAGCAAGGGGAATCTTCAATCACAAATTACAGTTGTAACACACTATTTAGAATTAAATCCAGCCACACATGACCATAATCAAGAAAAAAAAGAGTGCAGCATCCAGCAGATGCTCATGGAAACAAAGCAGTGACAGACTAAGCAAATTTTGCCAAACCACAGAGGGACATGAGGTGCATGTTCATTTAATCAGTGAACTCATTAATTCAGCCATAAAAGGTGTTAAATGTTAAATATAAATATGCAAACATTTTGGCTCACAGATGTGCAAAAATACTGGTACCTGCAAACAAGTTTTCACACAAGCTTGTCTTGTTATCTTTGTGTGGACCTCCCATTGATATAATAATTACTGCAGCTAATTAATGCTACACCTATCACTAACCCTAACCTCAGGAACATAGAGCAACTATTTTGATTTCTCTAAATAAAGTTACATTCTTTGTAATGTCTCCACAAAGATCTTTCCATCATTGGCGTTATCTTGTTGTCCCCACAATGTAATACATACATGATACACACATGCACACACATATTTGACTCATTTAGATCATTTCTCCAAGGCCTTATGTCTGAATCAGAAACTTTAAGATGTGAGAAAACATGACTTGCAGGTTATTTCCATAAATTATTATGCTTGAGCAAAGCAACACATAAAATTTATCACATAATAAAGCATAAAATGCTACTTTTTGAATGGGTAGGAAATCATAACTATGTAATTAAAACTGAAAAAAGGCAATTTATCCGTGCTTCACTTGGGCCATGCCACTCGTGCTCGCTTCCTCTTGGCACCTTTTGAATTGTTTTAATTATCACAGCTCATCATGGCTGCCAGCATCTCCTCCTCTCGACTCATCACACACTGGCATCTGCAGCTATAAAGAGCACTAATCCATAAGCAGAACTAATGTTACAGCATTAAGACAAAAATAGCGACTTGAGTCTCCAGGGCAAGATCGCATCAAATGTGTACTTTGATACACTGCTGAAGTGAAAAAAAAAAAATCTTTGTCAAAGTCTTTGTGAAGCTTAGGGAAAAGTGTCTTGTGCAAAGAACTGAACGCACATTGAAATGTTCTGTTGATTTATGATATATCTACACATGAGTAATTACCGCATACAATACAAATGTTCTTGTACTAATTTAGGGAGATTTCACTTTCCCTTCCTTTCCACATTTTGGAAAAGCAATATTTAGGTTGTTGTCCACCCAAATAACTCTAACAGTATCCATCAATAAAGATGTATTAGTAATGCCTCTGCTTGGTTAACTCCCGTATCCAGACAAGTCTTATCTGATGGAAAACTCAGACCAGACCCTGGACTCACTGGAGACATTATATTCCATAGTTGGGTTAGGAATGAACCATTTGAACATCTGTTCTGTAGTACATTTTGCCAACTCTCTTAGGTAGTCACTAATATGATTTTTACAAAGTAATCTAAGCAATTAATTTCAAGTGCCAAACAGTAATGGTTTAACAGTTGCTGGGATCCTAGTACTTCTGGTCTATAGTCAAGTACCAGTCTGACTTCCCTAATTAATAAAACCTCCTTTAGTAATAATAATATTTCTTATAAGGTCAAAATAAGGTCAAAAACTCAGTTCTTGCTAAAACATTATTGTTTCTTATACAACTTCAGATGTAAGGCCACTGCCATGTCTTACTTCATAACTTTGAATGAACTGCTCTGCAAAGAAGCCCTACTCAATCAAGCATGTTCATGTGTGTAATGTGGGGTTGTGTTGTTGGTGAACTGGATGATATGGATTGCCAGCTAAATCAGTTTAAAGGATGGGCTTGGGGTCAGAGCTATGTGCAGCCAAGTACTGCTATTCCAAATCCGAAGACATATACTGCTCACAGAAATTAGGGAAATAACCTGTTTAACCACGCATTCATGTAGACAACCGACTGCACCATGAAAGTTGTTGTTCACATAAAGGCCGGTTTACTACTTGTGTTACCGGGGGATTTTGCTAGAGGGCGCATGCATAACTTATAACATATGAGACATTTTTAGGACAAACCTAAACGCTACCACATTATTTTGTGGAAAATAGATGTTAGTGGACCAGTGATTGGTAAAGTTATTTAGCCAATACATGCCACTACATAGCAGGCTCTAACTTGTTTTTGTTCATTCTTGCATGTTTCCATATTGAGTTCTCGCATTTTGACAAACATATTTGATTTGTTACTGTGCAGCAGCAATGACACATCATTTACATGTGAGTAGCTGCGGACTTGTTCAGAGCCTGTCATCAAAACCTTCCACTATTTTTGTTGCTGCAGAGTGCCTACACTGCCCCTGCAATTAATGCACGTATTGCATCTTCCGCAAGCACCACATTGATTTCTGAGGATGTGCTCTAGCATTGACAGTTCTATTCACTATAGCTAATGCCTATGTTACAATTTCCATAAAAGCCTCAGACTACCAAATTTACCAGTGGCACTACAGCTCTTAACATACTCTTGGAATCTGTCAAACCCAGAATAATTTATCCACTGCAAGATGACAAAGCCTAATTCATCAAACCATGTTTTCTCTTATCTAGAGTCCAACAGAACTGTTTTTATATTACACCACCTGGTGCTGGACATTGCACATGATGATTTTAGACGTGTGTGCTGATATTTAGCTTGGAAACCCAAACCTTAAAGATTGTGGAAAACTTGAACCCATGTTGCTTTAGAGTGCATTTGTACTGACTAATAAAACCAACTTCCTGTGTTCTCTTGCTCTGAGTTCTTGGTTCTTATTCATGTCTTTTTTCAGTTATATGTTCTAAGCTATATGAGAATATGAAATTAGTTTGGGACTTTATTTTTTTATTTACTGTATGTTATTGTTCAGCATTTTGGTTGACATTCAGTGTCTTTTAAAATAAAAGTTATCTCATCTTCTTATATCTTCTCTGAAATGTCTACAAAAAAACAACACCTACTTTTGGTCAGAAATTTGACAAACTGAGCCATTGAATTACCAATTCTACTATCAGCTTGTTTTTACACATATTACATATCCATGCACATGTGGCTAATACAGCCATTCTAATTGGAAGGAATGTCCCAACACTACTGGCTGTTAAGTGTATCCATAGAAATGCTTTTCTAGAGAAATGTTTCCTACAGATTGTGTTCTCTGTGGTAGGTACAGGTTGTGTGCTGTTAGGATGTCATTTAGAATGTGTTTAGCTCATACAAACCATTCCGAAGCTGTGGACTGGTCCCATAAAAACATTTTAAGCCTAATTAAAGCTCTAATTGACAGACAAAATCTGATTCCATGCACATAAATCATCACTTTGGGACCAGAAGCATAAGCCAAAGACATTGGAAATCAACACAACAGCCTCAGAATGTAAAAGGGATTATTCTATTTTAGAAGTCAAACCAGGCATTAACATATAGAGCTTTGAACAAGTGGCTTCAGTTCTGGTGGAGTCACATGAGAAGTCATAGATCAAGCCTGTGACTTTTATTACATTTGTCTTCAGTCAGCAAATCTAGTAGTCTAGTCGTGTGAGTGAAGGCATGCATCTCTGCTGAGGCATATCAAGTACAGAGGAGCTGTGAGGTATTTCTGTACTGCTGACACGGTGGAGATACATGTGACAGAACAAGAACATAGGGCAACTTCAAGCACGGATACCTGCTCAGTGAAATAGCATTTGCTTGTGGATAATTTTAAACAGAATACCGGCAGCTACCATCTCGTATATATATTTCCGATAGTATTGTCTAGACTTTGCCCCTTCTTTGATAGTTTTTAAGAGTTAATAAAGCCACCCACACATCCAATTATACTCGATGTAATTGCACAGTTTTTCGACTTTGCATTTCGTTGCCTTGTACTTGTACTGAGCAATGACAGTAAAGTTGAATCAATCAATCAATCAGTCAATCTATTTATCTATCTATCTATTTATCTATCTATCTATCTATCTATCTATCTATCTATCTATCTATCTATCTATCTATCTATCTATCTATCTATCTATCTAAGTAGCAAGGGACATATTCATGAGGATGAACAGAAGTATGTCAAACTGGACGAGAGTGAAACACATTGACTATTCAGTAGGCTGCATGGCCACCCAAGACTGCCAAAACACACTGACAGTGATGGGGCAGTGATAGTATCAGATTGTTCAGCAGATTTTGGGTGATCCTTTCAATCCCAATTCATTTTGAAATATCTTCTAGTTTTGTGAGCAGTGTATAATGTGCAACGCAAAGAAATTGGTATTTTTGTATTAACTAGAACTTAAATAAAACAGTTGCTCGAGTGTCACAACAAATCGTTAACTAAATACAGGAGCTTATGCCTGCTTATTTAATGACATGACATGTTAATAACAGTTTAAAATACAGATTGGGACAGATAGGGTTTGCTTGCCCAACAGGTCAAGTTGGGTAAAGAGTTAACATTGAACCCTGTTATTTTCAAAAACAGTACTGCTGTATAAATGCTCTGATGGATCGGTGCAAATTGTCATAATCAAGGGCATCATGGAATCCATAATGAGGAGATTCCATCCAATTCTATCATAAAGCCAAAAATTGGTTCTGGTTGGATCTTCAGGTGGACATGGTTTAAGTATATTGCATGACCTTACTACAAAGAGATGATCTAAGATGATACTGCGGTAGCCTAGCAGTTAAGGTACTGGACTCAAAATCAAGTTCCAGAGTTACAGAGAAAGTCTCTGTTCTAAATGCTCTACCAAGTTCCATCCAGTCCTGTCAAATTTCTGCATAGCAGAAGGGTTGTTTTAAGATGTACATGCCTTACCTTCTATTGCCACATTTCACTTACTGCAGCAGAAAGAGTATGGTGTCCTGCTGTCTAAATGTTTTTACTTCTTTTACTTCTAGAACCACTCAGGGTCTGGTCATGGCAGAGGTTTTTTTTTAAGAGCAGAGGAAATGAGCTTTTAAGACAGCCTGAAATGTGAATTATTCAAATGGTGAAAGTGGCCTCAAGACATTTACATGTATAAAGTTATATGCACACACAAATGCATGCACACAAATACAATAGTTTACATCCAATGCAGAATTTTTCAATAAATGTGATGATTAAACAAGCAAGAAATATCTAATAAGGTAATGTGTATTTGTAATAACAACAATATTAATAGCAGTAATAATGTTAGTAACATATATTATGGTACTGCTGCCCACAAGCAGTGTGTAATAATACAAACGAGTTCAATTTATTTTTTTTCCACACACCCATGTACATATCTATTGTGTACCGGCTATTCTTTCTGACCTTGGGGCACAAGCTATGTAGTGCCCTGGCATTTCTAAAGTTCAGTTCTGTGCCAAAAATGACTAAAACAAAACCAGATTTGTTCAATGCAACACAGCAGTCTAGTGTTGTTTTTTAAATGGACCTCATTCCATGTTTCAGATTGCCAGGAAAATAATGATATAATAAAAATTTGTCCACTCTTAAGTTGAAGAGCAGAGTAGAGGTACTGATGCACGGAAATTTATGTAGCAGAAAAGGTAGCCTTGCAGATTCTTGGATGCTGTTACCTTAAATAATGCAAACAAAACAGTTGTGCCAAGTGACGCAGGATAGATAACTCAGTAATGCTGGAGTTTAAAAACAAAGCCTTAAAAAGTTTTAATATATAATGCAATATATAATATATAATAAAATAGTTTGGTCAGAGCATGTACACATAGAAATAAAATTAAGGAAAATAAAATTATTTTTGGTATTTAATTCTGCATCATCACAATAACTCATATTATTAACTGGTATTGCTTGAGTTTTTTCATCTGTCTCTTCTTCATTCTCCCATTGGTCTCTTTCTGAAAGGTTTTAACTTCAGCAGTAAAGTGAACATGCTCTGAATTATGTATTATGAAGACTAATTGAGTCTTCATTCCTCCCAAGCAGTATATCAGATCAAAAATAACTTTCAAGTTTTGGACTCCTATTTGTCCAGATTCAGAGTGGAATGTAGGGTCCCATGATGCCGTAACACTTGAGCAAGTTTTCGCCAAATCTATTGATCTGAGAGCAAGTTGTGATGTTTGAATGTGTGGCATTCATGTGAGCCACAAATGCTCAGTAGGATTTAGGTCAGGTCAATGTGGACAGTCTTAATACAAAATAAGTGCTAGTTTATGTTATCAGTGATCTAGTGCTCGTCTCATGTCGTAGGTATGTATCCATTTTGAATCAGAGTACAACATTTCATCCCAAATTTCTGTTGATATGCTTAAAACAATACATTGACATCAAGTGAAAAGTATTACAGCTTTGTGCAAATACATTATCTTCCGCTTAATCTATATGGAGTCGTGGGCCAGGAACTCTAGACAAGGGATTCATCATAGGGTCCACACACACAAAGGGACTTTAGAGACACCAATTAACCCAACACGCATGCCTTTGGACTGTGGGAGGAAACCAGAGTACCAGGAGTAAATCCACACAGACATGGGGAGGACATGCAGACTGGGATTGAACCCGGGGCCTTCTTGCTATGAGGCAGCAGTGCTGCCCATGGAGTCACTGTGCTGCTTGGTTGTTCTCATTTTATATAAAACTGATGTATTTTGCTAAGTTTGCCAAAGAAAAGGACACTTACTCTAAAGCTTAATGGCTGGCTTATTTTGGTAAACTATAAGATATAACTAAGGACACTGGCACTAATGATGTTCAAACCATAAAAAGTTTTATCTTTTGCATGTGTTGTTGATTTTGACAGCAATCCAGCCCATGCAGAGTATTTTACATAGCTGAGAAAATGCATCAAACCACACATTTAATTAACATGACTGAAAGCCACTGAAAGGCAGGAACACGTCAAACAACCAAAGACCACCAAACAACACCATTTATGCATGCATGACAACCATACTAAACAGTGTGGGAGTGAGTCTATGAGTGTGTACATGTTAGGTTAAGTAGCACTTGTATGTGTGTATGAGTACAATGGAGTGGTTGTTGCTGCCTTGTGCCCTGTGGTTCCAGCTAGGCACTCGGTTTCTCACAACCCTGACCAGTACTAACTGTATAAGAAAGCGAATGAATGAATGGATGAATCAGGTTTTATTCGGATAAAGTGGAAAATGAAGTAGTACAACAGTAGTATGATAAAATTATTTAAAAGTGACTGAGGTCTGTAGTATAAACCAGCATGAAAGAATCTGTTGGACAAATGCTTATACAGAAGATCCCTAAAATGCAAACCATACATTATGAGAAATAAATGAATAAAAACACAATGCATATCTATTTTTAAATGACATTCCTAACTTAAAAAGAACATGTATATATTCAAAAAGATATGTAACCTTTCATGGTATATAATTTCAGCCAATTCCCATGTGTGTGCTCCACAGCTATAAAGATCATAAGGCATTCAGATCATGTCTCTAAATTGTTAACAGCATATGTTCTAAGATCCTCCTTGGTTATTTTTATAATGTTGGCTTCCACGTCTGTGTTGAAGTTGCGCTATAACAAAAACCATGCTAAAATTGAGTTTATTTCACCTAGAGCTTGAGAATTTTCTGTAAAGCTAAAATCCGTAAGTGCTAATGAAGATTAATTAATAATTAATTAATAATTAATGTTTGCTTTATTGCTTTGCTAGACTAGCTATGACCAGTATTTTACTTGTATGGTTTCTCATGCCATGATGTCGGGCCTAAACTGACAATGAGGAGGAAAAACACCTAGCAAAAAAGGATGTAAATAACTTGTTGATGAAATGGCCAGAGGAGGATTTCAAAAATTGTTCTAATGATCAGGTGGTGCACAGTAAAACAAATTAAAGTTGAATACAATGATGCTCCAATTAAGATGAATGCAAAATTTATGGTTGGATGGGATGTGACAGCAGATGGCCAGTTTCATCCCCACCGCTGTCTATGGGAAAGAGAAAGACAAGACTCCAGCATGCAGAAGAATGCAACAGCTTCAATCTCATAGCAGTGGAAAAACATCACCTGGTCACCTTATCAGAATTTCTCTAGCACCATGCTAATGGGAGGGTCAGAATTTGGCATGTATTAATGAACCCTCCATGCCATTTAAAAGGCAATAGTTTAGGCTGGTAGATCAGGATTAATGGTGCAGGGCATACATTTTGGCTGGGTACTTTAAAGCCTGTGGATGGATTTTTTTTACATTAGGGCTTACTTAACCATTGTGGCCAACCAAGATTATCCCATCATGGCAGTAAGTTCATGCCACAAGGACCATATAGTCATTGACACTGATTTTTCTTTGCTTCCCCGGCCTACACAATTTCCAGATCTTAGTCCTACAGATGTAAGGTAGAAAAGGCTTTTCAGAGGATGTCAGTAATTATATTTAATTTGCACTGACTGCAAGATGCTGTCCTGCCCCCTATGGGTCAATATGTATGCAGAACGAGTTCAACACCAACAGTTTTGAGGACCAAATAAGTTTAACAAACTACAAGATGTAATTATTCAGTGTATATCCTACATTGGATTATTACAGTTTACTACATCCAAACAATAGCTGGCATACAGTGATTCATAAATGTTTCTCATTACCCTTGCAAAACCCAGTCAAACAGCAGATTCATTTTTGTACCTTTCACTAGCCAGTTAATGCCAGACAACTTACAAATTAACATTAGTGGTTCTGGAAAGGTCAGCAAGATTTTACACCCAGTGCTTTCACTTGTTTGTGAGGGAAAATGACAAAATATTTTGTACTTAATTATTAAAAGGTGTCTCTTGCAATACATTGGCACAGCCGTTGCTTTGTAGAACTTGGCGTACCTTCTAACATAACTTTTAGTCATGTTTAAACTATATATATAATAACTGACTGCAGACCTAACGTAGGTTGTATCCAATATACACTTGTATTGGGTGTATAGAGACAAAATACAACATGCATCTTAAAGTAAATGTCAAATGCACAAAAGCAGAAAAGTAAGTTGTAAATCAGATTTCTCCGAAATGTCAAACAAGGGCACCATAGATCAAACAGAGTGTAATCACAGTTTCATCCTATTCTGCTGACAGTGCTTTCCTTTAATGTTCTCAGAATATCAAACGTGGACTAAGCACATTCAATTCTCACACTTCCAAGAGAACATCTGCCGTCCTGTAGTTTTAAATACATAGTGCACGCCAGAACACAAAGATTCATTGAGTGACCCTCATTACACAATCAGTGCTGCCTGGTCATGTGGAACATATTCATTTCACAGTCAGCCCAATAGCAAATACCTAGAGATTTATCTGCACTGCTGTTAATTACATATACTGTATTGTAGAGCCAATCAATGGCAGGGCACAACAATAATAGATCACGCTCATGTGGGTCAATACAACCAGCTGTAATATATAGACTATTTACACTTTGCTGGTACCATTTTGGACACCATTTTGACTTCAGAATTCCCTTACTTCTTCATGTATTTACTCAACAAGGTTCTGGAAACATTCCTGGACGATTGTGGTCCATAGTCACATAATTGCATCAGGCAGTCACTGCAGATTTGTAGGCTGTCCACCCATGATGCCAGTCTCTCATTCCACCACATCACAGTGTTTTGTACTGAATTAAGATCTTGTGACTGGAAGCTACTTGAGTAGAGTGAACTCAGTGTCAAGGTTAAGGAAACAGTTTGAGATGATTTAAGCATGGCATGGTGTGTTACCCTGCTGACTGTCAGAAGATGATATACAGTGGTCATACTGGGAACATGGTCAACAATTCTTAGGTAGACTGTGGTATTTAAATCATGCACAACTGGTAAACTGAAAAAATATGGTAAGTGAAAAAATATCCCCCACACCTTTACACCAGCACCAGCAGCCTGAACTAAATTGATACAAGGCAGAATGAATGCATGCTTTCATGTTGTTCGCGCCAAATTATGAACCGACCATCGAATGTCGCTGCAGAATTTCAGACTCATCAGACCAGACTATGTTTTTCCAATGTACTGTTGGAATGTACTCATTCTGGTGAGCCTGTATGAGTTTCATTTTCTTTGCTGACAGAAGTGACGTCTGGTGTGGTCTTCAACTGCTATAGCCCATCTGCTTCAAGGATCAATGTGTTTTGAATACAGAGATGCTCTTCTGCATACCTCAATTGTATCAAGTGGTTATTTAAGGTAGTTTCCTTTTTATCAGCTCAAATCAGTCTGTCCATTCTCTCCTGGCAGCTGGCACCAACAAAAGCATTTTTGCTCAGAGACCTGACACTCTTCTTCTGTTTTCCATTTACCATTCTCTGCAAACCCTACAGATCTCAGTAATCCATGCAGATCTGCAGTTTCTGAATTGCTGAGATGAGCCTGTCTAGCACAAACAACCATGCTTCATTCAAAATCACTGAAATCATCTTTCTTTCCCATTCTAATGCTCGGTTTGAATTTGAGCAGGTGGTCTTGAGTACATCTTTATACCTAAATGCGCTGCAAGTTTCTGCCATGTGATTGGCTAATTGGATAATTGCGTTTTTTATGTGTGTGTCTGTGTGTGACTGCATTCTGTATGGGTGGTTTTGCTTGTTCTAATTGTGAATTGTCTACCAACATTTGGAACAGATCTTAAATATACAAACATATATATAAAAATATTTACATACATAATATATGTAATGCCAATTGGATTTCATATACCAATACCAATTCATAAATAAATCACTTTTATTTAAAATAACAACAAATTCTAAACAAATTAATAATCAAATAAGCTATCTGAGTAAACAAATCAAGACCACAATCAATCACATTCTGCTGTAATCAAGGTTAACATGTGTGAGAACAACTGTGCACCTAAATCTGAAGGAAGAACGTTTGAAAGAAAATGGTGGACCAGAATACAAGTTTAACTGGTCAGAAACAGCATATTGTTGTGTCTTGTTTTCCAGAACTTCTGTTGATATCTACACTAGTCAATCATTCTATTGTGTTTCAAGAACTTTCAGTAGTTCAAAGGCTGCCTCAACCATCAGAAATCCAAGCCTGACTGGCTGATATAGATGCAACGTCCTAATTACATCATGTTGACACTTATGCTGAATTCAATTGTCTTTTTACCATGCCCTCCACCCACTTTCTCTGACAACTCGAAAGCACATAGCAGCTGCGTCACACAAGTGGCCACTTAAAGTAGAAGGAGGGCAGGGGAGACTGAGGAGCGGCTTTTTCAATTGGAATTCACTCACCCTCAGCAGTAAACACAATCATACATAAAAACAACTTGGAACGTTTGCCTGTAACATAAACCTGCAACCAGAGAAAGCCTCTGCAAATACGATCAGTCATCTGTGGGATAAATATAACACTGCTAATCAAGTAGCCAACAGGCTAACGCAATGAACATCAACAGCAATGTAATTTAACAGTGAAACTTTACATAACAATTGAGTTCTACATAAATTCGAAAATACATACAGTATATAGTGTAAATTGTGCCAAAGATGCTGTGGTCTTTTGTTAGGCTTATGAACCTGTGGTCCCTTATAAAATGTAAAAACAGTACACCTCTATGAACAGTGTCTGGGAGGCTGTGGTGGCTGCTGCATGCAATGTTGATCGTAACCAGATCAAGCACATGACAGAATCTATGGATGAAAGGCGTTTGAGTGTCATCGTAAAGAAAGGTGGCTATATTGGTCACTGATTTGTTTTTGGTTTTGTTTTTGAATGTCAGAAATGCTTATTTATACATTTTGTGTTGCTATATTGGTTAACCTGGTGAAAATAAACAAGTGAGATGGGTATATATTTGGTTTTTATTAATTTGCCTAATAATTCTGCACAGTAATAGTTACCTGCACGAACAGATATCCTCCTAAGATAGCCAAATCTGAAGAAAAACCCGCTTCAACTTCCAATAATATTAAGCTTTGATATTTACGAGTGTGACTTTTGGGTTAAAGTGATAGCATAGTTGTTGTTCAATAATAAACAGAATCTTCTCAAATACAACTTGCCTAAAAATTCTGCACACACTGTATACTGTTTGCAACTAATTAAAAGTGAAAGTACATATACACAAAAAAAATTGTTCAGCGTTTTCCATACTGCCACAACTTTTTCTTCTAATTTGGCACTTATTTTACAAACACACGGAGAGACTCATTAAAACATTATCACAGCAGATTCGGAAAAGCATTTGAATATTCGTAATCATGAATTCACCTGCATGCGTCAAGCAGAGAATCCTTACACCATGACAGAAGGAACTCTTGCATACACAACTCTCACATAAACTCCTGTATATATTTAGTAACTGTGAAACACACTTCCAGCAGTGATTTCTTTAAGGAAAAATTGTGTTGGCAGATTTACTGAACAAACTCACATATACTGATTTTCAGAAAGACCTCGTCTCTCTTTTATCTCAGCCCTCCTCTTTCAATTTCTCACTGGTCATAGCCTTAGGTTTAAGCTAGAACACTTCAAAGGCCTTTTCATAGGCAAAAGCATATCAAAAGCAAGAGCTCAGTCACACAAAAGAGATTTACAGCAGAGCAAAGGGAGAGATGGAAATGATGCACTGTATGGAGCTCTGTTTTTGAGTAAATGCACAGTTCCACCTGAACAGGTCAGACATTAGGTTCTGCAGGTCCGCAGTTACACAGAGATTTACAATTTACCCTATAATAACCGACCCACTCAATCAATTAGGTGTTTAATAAGAATATAAGCTGCAGCTAATTCTGTATTACTCTACTTCACTTCTGAGTTAAAGCACTCTTACCACTCACAGATCAAAATACATATATTAGACAAGAAGTCAACAAGTTGTATTAGCTTGATATCAACTTGAATGCAGGGTTTTCCAGAAGAACATTTTCCAGAGCCTCAAACTTCCACTAGTTCGAATTTTCCCCCACAGTGCATCCTGCTGCAATCACTTGCAAAGGTTGCATATGCACAAGCTCCCTACTGTCCACATCTTGGAAAATAAATATCATGACACCAGACCAGATGATCTTTAAGTCTTCAAGCTTGCTTATGCCTTGTGGGTGTTTTTAAGAGCAAACTGGAGTTAACAGGACAAGGAAACTCCATACAAATTGTAAATTCACGTAAATTCACAACAGGCACTACATTTTCCATAATGCACCAAAATCTTTCCAAATGCTAAAGTTTTCATTTGCAGCCAATTTATTTTATAGGGTTTTTCGCAAGGAGTAATACATATGCAAGACATCAAATATTTGAAAGAAATTCAGCATTGCTGTCTACAAGCTCATAGGTATATATTTTTTCTAGCTACTTATTCCCACATAATTTCTAATTCTCTTAAAGCTTAAATTGTGTTCTATTTGACCTGAAAAAAAATTCTATTGATAGTTTCTACCTATCTTACCACTAAATATAATCAGAATATTCAGACACCATGTTAAAAGCTCAAATGATCTTCTCTGCGCAATCCCTTGGGATCAATAAAGTTTATATCACTGGCTTTTCTAAGTAAATGTCGAGACAAGTAAAACCAGACCTTTAACAGTTCTTAATGATAAATAAGCCTGTTGCCAGTTACTGTGAGCATACATTTCTGAACAACAAAGCACTATTATATTCACAGCCTCTCTCCTAATGTTGAATTTCATAAATGAAACACCTTTTATGCAATTTTATTAAAAAAATTGCTCTTTGCGCCAAGACAAAGTTGGCTTTTTCTGAGGCAGATGGAATCTCAAAGTAGTTCCTTCACCTTATGTATTGTATTTGTGCATCCTCTGAGCACTGTCGGTAGATAAGTGCACTGAATTCAATCAAATAAATTATGATGTAGTAAACCTTACATGCCATCAGATTTTTGTTCTGAGTATGCGGCTAGATATGTGGGTTTTTCTTTGAGTAGTATATTTGTCTTACTTACAATGCATACAAGTTACAGCCTGATACATTGATACATTGTAAAACAAATAATTAAAAAATTGAGCACTGATTCACTGGTTGTCTGATATCACAAGACCTAAGGTGCTCACAGCTCCATAGAAACACATTCTGTTCCTGTAGCTGATCTGAATTATTTGATTCTGCTGCCATGCATTTATGTTTAAAATCTGTAATTGAACAAATACCTATATCTTAACTATGATCTACAATAAAATATATAAATTACATTATATTAAATTATACTATAATAAAACTATTTGATATATTTATCAATTTAAAATGTACTAGTTATGTTATGGGAATGTTGTGTTATGTTGAGAAGATGTTTTATACAGAGCTACTTAAAACTGAGATGAGCAGCGAGAGTGAGTTGGCTCCAGGGCCCAAATTTGGCAGCTTGGTAAAGCCAGGATATGAACTGAATCATTACTGAGCCACTGCTAGTGATGGTCCAGTGAAGAAAAACAATTATTTAAAACTACATAAGAGCTTTGGTAAGATCTTCTGTCATGTAGGACCTTTGCTGTTTGGATGTAATGATTGCAGTTTAATTAACAGACATTTGAAATGTCATGTAACAGAACTTTAGACTTTCATTATAGCTGTGTTTTTCTAGCGTGGGGACCATATGTTAGAAGCAGATGAATTGGCTTCAAAAACACTGCCGCCTTCTTGTAGTGTTTGGGAAAAATTTAATGAATCCACGTGCAGTAGAATAAAATAAGGGTGCACCATGATGGCTGAATAATGATTTACCCAACTTCACAGTAAATGTCATGATCTTTGCAGCACTTCAAAAACTATTTGAGTGATTGCGGCTCTCAAGAATTGGTCTATCATGTAGGCAGGGAAATAAATGACAGACCAGACAGATGGTGAAACCTTTGATGCAGAGCAATAGGCTAATGCTTTCTTGGAGGAAACAGTACGACTCTCAGCAGAAGTGCAGTGACAAATGGAGAGGTGAGAGCAAACAGATGGGGAGATGTCTAAGAAGTAGAATCAGGACTATTGTATTTTACTCAAGCTTTGCATAGCACAAAAAAAACTTAATACACTGCTCACAAAAATTAGGGGATATTTCTACATAAGATATTTTTGTGAGCAGTATATAAACTTTGTGGATCCAATCCCGCAAATTATTATGCATTTGTAACCAATTATTTCTTGCATAAACGTTTCTATTGCCTACTTACCTTATGCTCTGGACTCGAGGGTAGTCGGGGTCTGTGGCATTGAGCATGGCTACATAAGTGCCTACAGGAGTATTTTCCCGTTTGGTGACCACCAGGGGATCGGGGAAGAAGACCGGGCCCTCATTGACATCCTGGACTGTGACGTATACGGTGGCTGTGGAGCTGGGTCCATAAATGACATCAGGAACCAGCGGGTCCTCATTTTCTACCCTTATCATCAGGGTGTAAAACAAGTTGCTTTCATAATCTAGAGGCTGAAAAGGAAAATAAACAGGTTATTGCACTATATTAAACTTCATACTGCTAGTAGAACTTAATCGAAGGCAATTGAAGCGCATACCTTAACCACATACAGCATGCCTTCATTATTGTCTGGGTTGGTGTGGATCTCAAAGTTTCTGTTGGGATCTCCATTAATGATAGAATACATGGCTCTCCAGGCTCCTGTGGCAGGATCGTCTCGATCGTCTATAGTCAGGTTCAGTATGATGCCAGTAGAGCCTTCATTTACTGCTGCCTGAAACTGCAACATAAGGAAGCAGACAGCTTACTGAAGAGAGCAACAAAAGGACAAAAGTATGCAGACACCTATACTAATAAGTTAATTCAGCTGTTTCAGCCACAGCCTTTGCAATCAAGCAGATAAGGTTAACCATACAGCATCCACACTTGTTCAACTTCAGGTTGAATTAGGCCGGTGGGGATGAGCTGTTAATATCATGGTCAAATTTATTTATTTAGTGCTTTTTACAATAGAACATTTTCCCATAGAAGCTTTACAGAAATCTAATGAATGCGCATGAATGGGGTGACAGTGGCAAGATAAAACTTCCTCAATTTTATAAGGAAGAAACCTTATGAATCAAGACTCAAAAAGGGACCGAAACTCAGGCAGCCTAGATGATATATGTAAGAATTAAATTACCTAATTAATATGATAGTTTATATAAACAGAGGTAAAGCATAAAATAATTAAAGAAATAAAAAAATCATAAAATAAATGCAATGATATATAGACTAAAATGAAAGATAATGCAATATCGAAAATGAAATAGCACTAAAAAATCAAGTATATAAAACAACAGGAAAACACTGAAGGCCTGGCAAGATGTATTCATCCAAGAAACAAGATAAGAATGTACGAAGTGTATGAAGTGATGTTAAGCATACTACCACTGGACTGTGGAGTAGTGGGAACTAATTATCTGAATTCCATCACAGAATTCCATCCACTTCATTAATGAGTTCCATCACACTTTATTACCTGGCAGTCCGATAGATAAATTTGTACAATAACACATTAGCCCTAACACACTATACTGAATACTGAATGCATGTCAGGCCTTTTTGCACAAAGTTCATCACCAAACTCATGTGTGTATGAAATGAGGTAAATCAACAGGTCATGTTGGAGACACCCTCCAAAAAGGACAGAGGCTGAAAGTAAATTATACACTGAAAGTAAACTATACACTGAAAGTAATTAACTGAAAGTAAACTATACTCTGACTTCTCACAAATTTTTACTTCAGGCTTTTTCAAAACATTTCTTTTAGGAGTACGGTCTTACCTTACTTTGAGAACTGTGACTTGGCCATACCAATGCATGAACTTTATTGTACTTTAGACATTCTTTGTTAGTGTGGGTTATCTTGCTTCATGACCCACGTTCTCTGGGAACTCATGGCCTGAAACTTTGTAGGTATAATGCAAAAATCACTGTTCCATCAATTATGGCAAACTATCCTGGGCCAGATGCAGCAAAACAGGTCCAAACCATGAAACTACCACCATCAGGTTTCACAGATGGGATAAGTTACTTATGCTAGGTATTTCACAAGTCCCTTTCTCATTTAAACCAACAGGTTCTATTTTGATCTTCTCTGTCCAAAGATGGATGAAAGACATGGAAGAGTTTTCCAGGTCCTCTGAAATCTCCTCTTTTGAAAATCTGATCATGTATTAGGTTGTATTGTGTAACACAAACTAAACTTATTTTCAAACAATCTACAATATTAATACCACATACTGCCATTTCACACATTTTATCATCTAGAAGAATCCCAGATGGTTAAGGACGATTTTCAGTTTGTTATGGGGTAGCTATGGATTTTCTCCAAGACCAGTTGCCTTTGTGTAACAATTCCTTATTGTCCCCTTTAAATCTGCACCAGTTTCAGTAATGTTAAGCAAATGCTAAGCAAAGCTGCTGCTCGTTATTTTCACTCAAAAAGACAGCTCTGAAGCATGACCTGTGTGAAGCAACACATCCTTGCTTTTTATTCTAATTGCAAGAAAATCTATGTTCAAAGGCACACTGAGCTCTTTGGACATTTCTCAATCCTCCTCAGAAGATGAAATGTTTCTGTCAGCACAGACCAGTTCTAATCAGTACAACCATCTTTTAGCTCACAAGTTTATGAAGTGAGTACTGCCCCAGGTCTCAGAGGTGGGCTCGCTCACTGGGATTAGTGTGGAATAATACACACTGTTGATGTGGGGTGAAATGTGGGATCCAGACAAGATGCAGCTTTCAAGTCCTGAGGGGGTATGGGCACTTCTGCTGTGCTTTTCACCATTCATGCTCGTCACACTGTCACTCTGGAGGTGCAAGCATGGATCAGTCCAAATTATGGAAGCACAAAGTCTGGAAAATTCATACTTTCTTAGGCAGTCTCTATTTTTCTCTTCTCCATCCCCCACTCTACCCTACTTCAGGAGCAACAATTTATTTTCTCATTTCCAATTTCTCTGCTCTTTCATTGTATCAAGTTTTCAATTAGATTTATATCAGCTATGCAGCATTCTGAGCAGTAAAGATCATTGTGAGCAGCCCGAGGGTATTACCAGAACCAAAGCCACCAATTCTGTCCCTCAGCCATCAAAAACAGTTTGGTATTACACCATGTCATCTCCTCTTTGCAGGAAGTGAAGCGGCCAGTGACAAAAAGGTAGTTCTATCCATTACACTGACCACTGGCAATCAGACCAAATCTCCCCATGGCCTACTTCAAGTGAGCCACTCTTCCAGAAGAATTTGTTTCAGTAAAGGTGAACATGTTTCACTTAACAAAAAAACATTCCAAGATTTTGTTTTAACATATATATGAAAAGTGTCCAAGGTCACAAAACTTAAGAAATGAGAATATCTTTAACGTGAGGTATCATCTCTATCTTAAAATAGATTCTTTATTCTCCACCTGTCTGCAGAGTACTGTTAGCATTGACTCCTATTCATTTCATAAAGCTGTGCTCAGTGGGGCATTGTCCTTCACAAAACACTTCAGCGGAACGTAATTTGAGCTGATGACTTGCCCCATTATGCTAGACATTCTGATTGGCTGATGGCATCATTAGGTGGCTTGATGAAAGGTTTACATGATAGTCCAAGATCAAATCATCACTGAGAAAAAGAATGACTGCAATAGAGCAGGTAGAGGCTGGAATGTTACTGTTCAGCGACTTTCATGAAACAGATTTGACTGCACTAATACGCTATCCCAGCCACTGCAGGGACACTTGCTCAAGTCCTGGTGGTGCCTTTCAGTGAAATCTTCTAGAAAATGTTTCATCGAAGAATAAAATATATAAATTAATTTGACCGGACTTTGACTTGAAACCTTGTGAAAAACCATACAATTTTGGCATGATGACACATTAAAAGAAGAAACTGAAGTACCCAGAGTAAACCCAAACAGACATGAGGAGGACATGCAGACTCCACTCAGAATGGAACCAGGCCTTTCCACACTGGGATCAAACCCAGGACCTTCTTGCTATGAGGCAGCGGCGCTACCCACCGAGCCACCGTGCCACCCCATTAAATAAATTAAATATCAACAATAGTCCCTAATATTCACAACTGGGACTGTTAGCACACTGTGTATAATGTGAAAACACACCAGCTATAGTGACACCTGTACATATATGCCTCAATTAGCAGACGCCTCAATCCAGTCCGACTTACAACTGATACAATATCACAGTCAAAGCAATTGTGGGTCAGTAGTCTTGCCTGAGGATCTAACAATGTCCTACCAGTCCAGTACAATAGCCACTAAGCCACAATATTCCCCAATGCCATCCAAAATGTATGCCCACGGAGACATGTCTCAAACAAGAAGAAGCCGTGTGTATATAGTATTCATCTGTTGGTTATATACGATGATGCCAGTTGATGACCACATTACTTCTGCTATATTTATAGATACATTACTTCAGCAAAGCTCTCATGGTCCAAGGAGCAACACTGCTCTAAAACCCGCAGTCCTGAACAACCCCCCTGGAATAGATGTAGTACACAGAATGTACAGAAAGGTACCAGTGTACCACCCAATGAGGATGGGTCCTTTTTTGAGTCTTGGTCCTCCCAAGCTTCCTACCTTGCAAAGAAGTTTTTCTTTGCCAATTTAAGATTGGCCTTTTAAGATATCAATGTTGTAAAGCTGCTTTGAGACCAGGCTTAACTGTAAAAAAGCGCCACATAAATAAATATGACTCAAAGACTTGACTACTGATCATGTAATTCTACATATTTACATTTTATTCTGACTGTCCTATTAATCCAACTTTAGATTCATCAAACAACCATCCATCTGCAGCACTTATAGCTGAGGCATTTATAGATATTACATAGAGATAGCTTTTTTTTTACTCAAACCATACCTTTAGATCTGAGATTCTCTGGTAGACCACCTCATTCTGCCCCATTGAGCATTTTCTTTATATATCTCAGTCCTTTGAAACCTGCCTGGAACATCTTATTGGTTGTAGGTACCACTAACATTGGGTGCACATTATTTAAAAAAGCAGTAGCCTTGACCTGCAAGACTTACTACAGGTTCTTATATAGCCATTGGTTTGTGGAAACCCAACATTTACGTCTAAACTATGGGTGACAACAGTCTTTATTTTAGTGTAAAAGCTTTCCAATCATTTCTGGAACATGCCTGTGAGGTCATGCATGGATTCACTGCCACTTAACATTTGGTGGCAACTCCAGCTTTTAAACAGTGGTGCATATTAAATACCTGGGACAAAACAATCACCACAAAGCTTTAAACATATTATCAAACTGAATAAGATGTACAAATTATTGGTAGTGTAAGTATTAGCAGTGAAGAGGAATTTGCATACTTTTGCACATGTAATGTATATTTGTTGTTTTTCCAGATATTTCACAATTGCAGTGCTATAAAATCAAAGATGTTTGATTCATAACAAAGTACTCCACATAATATGAAATTTGAAAAGAAGCAGTCAAGAGTACCTCTGGATTTAGAAGGACAATGACACCTACATATGAAGGAACACATAAGAAAAAGCACAGAGCTGCACATTTCTCCAGATTGCTGCTCAGTCACATTCCATTTAATCATCTGGGGCACTGAAGCGATCAGATGGATGTATTCAATCTTTGTGGGCCGTTGATACCGGGTCTCTGCCATGTCCCTGATAAGACCTCAATTCCTCTGAGTGCACAAAGCAACCAGTGGTGTGGGAGACAAATGGAAATGGCCAAGCTCAAAGATCCCAGCCCTCTAAAAGTATGATACAGCATGACCTTATGGACTAAGAAAGCCTCCCATATCCCATATGTCCACAAGGGCTCATGAGAATATGCTTAAGTCTTAAGGGCTGTTATGAAAAAAAATATACAGTATAGCACACGGTGATATGATCTATGCAACATTGTTTGAATAATGTCTGTATGTTAAACAATTTTGACTGTAATAATTACAGAAATGTGCAGAAAAAAGGCAGTTAAGGGATATAATTATACCCTGCTTTTGAAATGACCAAAATGAGTGAGATAGGCTTCCATTACATCCTCTGTAGTTTTGCAGATTAAACAAAAGAAGTTAACTTCAAACTTTAAGCACCAGGCACTTATTGGCTGATCCTGTACCTTCAAGCAAAGGTGAAATTACCTCAAACTCTCCCTTAGAGAGTAAATGCCTTCTTTTTCCCACTCGAATAAGCATCAAGACCTTTAGTTTCAATCCAGACGAAGCTCTGTTACAGGAAGAGCTGCTTCCAATTGCGGATGTGTAATGGGAAATGTAGCTGGTTACTAATTAAATTGAATTTCTTGTCTACACACATGAGTATGGCAGGAAATATGCGTCAGTGTTGTTGTGGTACTGTCTGCTTAGCTAAAATTAAAGTATATCTTATTACATACTGCATTTCTGCAACTAACTGCTACATATGCTGTGACTGTTACATGGCTAAGCACTGTTTGGGTTTTTTAATTATTATTAATTGGCATGTTTAGGTATTAAGAGTATGCCTTAATAATTGCTTAAACTTTACAAATAATTACTCTGTACTTTGAAATTACTTTATATTTAGCTAGATGTAATTTAATTATAATAATGACATCTAGCTATAATAATTACACACATAACATGGGCCAGATTACTGGGTCAAACCATCTCCAAAACAAGGCTTGTGGTGTGCTCCTGGTCATGCCACAGCCTACCAGAGTACTGTTGCTGACCATATCAATCTTCTATGTGTCGTGTCACAATGCTTCAATCATCTTATACTGTTTTGCTGGACATGACAATGTCGATTTGTTTGCTAAATTGGCCTCTGCAGCCATCACACCTCAATCCAACAGAGCACATTTGCAATGTGGAGGAATGGGAGATACGAATGCAGCTGACAAATCTACAATAATTGTGTGATTCTATCATGACAGTATGAACCAAAATCTCAGAGGAATGTTTCCAACATCTTGTTAAATCTATGTCATGAGAAATTGAGGCAGTTATAAAAGTAAATGGGGATCCAGCTTAGTACTAGCAAGGTGTACCTTAATGCGGCAGGTGAGTATATATACAGAATAAGCCATCTTAACTTTATAGTCCATTGCTGGCTATAATAGCCTGCAATGGGAAGTCATACATGCACAATTCAAATTCTCAAGCACCATTTTTATTTGATTTTCTCATACATTTAAAACTATAGATCATTTCTCATGTGCCTTCACTTGAACCTAATATCTCAAATGACACAAATTTGGCTTAATATTTTATATTGGGGAAAATAAAGTGCACTTAACCATGTTCAACTGTAACCTATTTGTTAAAATATGCTCAACTTTCCTCTGTCACTGGTTTTATTCACTTTTATCCACAATGCATCAATAATTGCATTGGATCAGTGATTACAGCTCTGAACTACTAATTGGAAGGTTTTAAATATTGAACTATGCTAACTTGCTGTTGCTTCCTCATGAGGCCCTTAACTGTTGGTTGCTTGTCCCAACTGTATGTAGATTGATATTAGGGTGTGTGCCATGGATGGATGGATGCATGAAAGGTTGGACAACTGCACCATATAGCCAAAGGTTTATACACCTGTAAGAGGTTCCATAGACAAACACTGCCCCCAATGTTTTAAACACATCATTCTCAACAGGACAGTCATGTATTTAGAATTTCCCAACAAGTCAGTTTCTGAATGTTCTACCCTGCTTGCTTTGATTGAGAACTTGATTGGCTCAGCTTAACTGACCCTAATCGAAACTGAGGTGATGCTGAGGTGACTAACAAATCAATTCCTTATGGTCAACATTAGTGCATAACTCATGTTCCAAAATCTACTGAAAGCCTCTCAGAAAACCCTATTGCACCAGCAAAGGAGGGAGCATGGATTACTAATATCTAGGGTAACCACATGTCCTCTTTTTAACACAGACATGTGCTCGTTTTGGGAGTTAAAATATATGTGGTTGGAATTTCTGGAATTTGGATTTTATTTCATGTTTGAATTACCATGCTTTATATCTGTATTTGTATGGACTGTGCGTGTGTTTTACACTTTAGGTCTCATCTTCGTGCAGTCAATTGGTCTGCATCTCATTAAATTTCACCTAAATACAGCAGGAAAATGTGATGTTTTTACAATAACATCAATAAAGTGCAAATTAATATGATTACCAGATCATAGCGTAAATGCTATACGACGTTATGTCTTGTTAACTGTTTTGCTGTGTAGCCAGTCTTCCTTTTACCTCTGTACTATGGTTTCTACCTCATGATCATCTTACTGCCTTAAGACTTCATGATTCATTGATTGATTTGAACACAACAGCAGGGTTAATATGCTACTGGTTTAAGTCATAATGCTAAGTCAAAATTTACAGTGCCACCACTTACTAAACATCTCGGAGTGTGGTGGGATAGTGGGTAAAACACTGGACTATGGACCAGAAGGTCCAGGGTTCAAATCCCACCTACCGGACCCACAGTTGGGTCCTTGAGCAAGGCCCTTAACTTGGATTTTGCTTGGATTGTAAAACTGTATGAATTGTAAGTCGCTCTGAATAAGGGCGTCTGCTAAATAATGTAAACGTAAACACCCAAGTCCCAACCTACCATTAAACTACCAGTCATGACCTCCTGTCTGTCCTGAGCTGTACAGAGAAAAGTTACAGTATTTATGTTTGATTCATTTGCTGTTCACATATACACAATGCTGCATACAGACACTTTAAGTTTCCTTATAAATGTGAATGCGAACAAAGCCTCTGACCCCTCTATTCTGACCCAGGCAAAAACATAGCAAATGACCTTGGATGAGTTGAGAAAAATATCACGCCACCTTTGTAAGAACTTGATACCTAATGGAAAACATAAAATTTTCACATGTGCAATGGCTTATAAATGATACAGATATATTGAACTATTTCTATTTATGGTCACACCAAAAGGACTTGTATGATGTCTCCATAGTGGGTAATGACAGCATAAGACGGATGGTCTGAGTAAAATATGTCTCAGTGTCATCACTTGCACTTTAATTGGAAGTTTATAACAGACAGCAGTGGATGTTTCGAATAAATGAGTCATTAGAGACACTTTAGTCAGAAAGACAGGGATAAAATAAGATTGAATTAGCGTTCTTTTTTTCATCTCTAAAGAAACAAACTTGTCACCGTTGGCCTGGGAGGAGAGATTATTTTCTACGCAAAACAGGAGAGATTTGTACCTATCAGGTTGTATAACTGTTCTGAGATATATATTTCCATAAGAAAACGTGACAACCTCGAGGTGCTGTCTGTGTTCAAGCTGTTCCGTCCAAATAGAGCTAAACGTTGAAGTTTAATATACACACAATTCACTTTTACATGCATTGCTTAGCATCCACAGTATGCCATATGACTTCTTGACTGCTTGATATCCAGTGTTAAGGAGTTTTGAAAGGCTGACATCTATCATAATATGTACAGCAGATTAGGCTGAGATATTTTATGATATTCAATTTTAAACTAAGAAGTGAGATGCCTTTTATAAACAAGCGTACAGCAGTGCACTCCATAAACAACAGATCCTACCAGAGAGTAAACAATCAAGTCTATGGAAAAAGACCAAAGGAAAGAGCGTGACCACTAATAAAGATAATAAAATAAATAAAGATCATCATCATCATAATGTATTTTTTTCTTTTAACTCTAGAGGTAAAACAAAACCACGTTGCAGAAGAAAGAAAGACAGGATCAGGAAGCAAACAACAGAAGGAATCATCAGAGATACTTAGAAATGTTGACAATGTAAAGAGCTTGAAATATTTTTTTCCAAGGATGCATGAAGCCGAAATAAGGCAAAAAACATAAAACAATGAAGGTTGTGCTAATTCTGACCAGAAATTACAATTACTATAAGGAATTCCATTTTATCCTTGCTTATTTTGGTGTGTGTGTGTCGGGTGGCCACCTAACACGAAAGCTAAGTGTCTGGAACCTAACACAAAAATCACCGAGGTACATCCCGGACAGAGCACTTATCCATCACGGGGACCTGTAAATGTACCACCCAACCTTCACATTGCAAGCTCCATCAATAAAGTATGGCAGAACCTTATATACTAAAGTCTGTCTTGTATGAATTCACGTAAATCAATTTTGGCATTAATTAAGCTAGCACAGAGGGGAAAAAAACAGTAAGTAGAAGTTAATTTAATTACTCAGTTTCTTCTGTGAGGAACTTAACTACTGCATTCCTTAATGCATTTAGGTACATTATAGAACCATGGCAGTATGATATCTCAAATCATAACCTGTAAATACTGTACTGCAAACTTCACTATATACTGTTAAGGGATTAGTATGCATTAGGAAACCAGCACCATAAGTTGTGGCCACGATACTTGTGAAGCTAAGCTGTATAGCTAGCAAAAGTGACAATACACATGACAAAATTATAGGATTTGAAGAACTACACTGCTGCAAACTATTCCACAGAGTAGGGGGAAAGGATTATGCACAGTACGATTGTAAATAATACAATAAAAATACTAGTTAGTGTATAGGCTTGCAAAATATGATAGCTATTATTTCTTACACAATTAAATAACACACAGACACATTGAAGTGCTCATGTCTGCAGTTAAATGTTTAGTATTAAACATACAATAAATGTAATCACGGTTCAAATTGTATTTTGGAATGTTCTCCTGAGCTATCACAGACTTCATGAGTTAGTGGAAAATCTGATTTCCATGTCCTCAGTGCATGATTTCATAATATTCTAATCTTAACCTCCTACTGAACATTTGTCTTTCTCTAACTTTAAGTTCCCGTAAATGCTAGAAGGGATTTAGTCCAGGTAACTTTTGAAAAAAAAGAAAAAAAAAAAAACCCAACACTACTTGATCTTCAAGTAGTTGTTGTAAAGCTTTGATGTGTGTGTTTAGGTTATTATCTTACAGCAATATGAATGACTCTCCACAAAGTTTTCCAAAGAAAACTTTTCAATAGTGACCTCCAGTCTACTGGCCCTAACTATATGTTGCCAAATTACTGCTGTGTATGGGTAAACAAAACTATTAGCCCTTCAAAAGTGTGATAACACTGTTTTCCACATACATTTTTAGTATCAGGTAGGGTTGAAGAGGCTTAGCACCTAACCTATAGAACCTATAGAACTTATAACTCTTATACCACTAATATTACAATTGGCCTTCCCTCTCTCAAACTCAAAAGCCGTGTCTGGTGTCTGCATGATACTGCCCAAGACTCAAACCTTGGTTCCTGCTGTGGTGCACTGTGTTATATTTGATGGCTGTACCACCTGAGCTCCCAAAACTAATAGTTATTCAGTAAATAAGCTGTTAGATAATCATAATCAAGTTGTTTCAATTATCAGGTCCAGCCCCACTATGGCCGGGCCATACCAGTAATTCAGTAATTCCCTCCATTCTTCTGGGGATGATATTACTGGATCTCCCAGAGCCCCAGTAAGCTTACATTTACTGTATTTCTATAGAGACTGGTCAAAAATGTCACACTAATATTTCATTGGACCCCCTTCAATTTTGATTACAGTGACCATTTGACCTTATGTAAAATCAAAACATTTGTTTCCATCCAAAAATGCATAAATCTTTGGCAAGAGATCTTGGACAGAAAATCAAACCACTCCAAACATTCTTCTCAAGCATGTTTCAAAGACTTTTTGTGGTATTAAAATAAGGAGACAATTTAAGAAAATGATTCTTCATGCTCCCAGAATCAGTATCACACATTTTGAGCTTTACAGATTTGGTCACATTCTTCCTAAAACACGGTCATGCCATTAGGGAAGATAAACTCATGCAATAACTTATATTCAAATACTTGACTACTGACTTCATTTTATTCCCCACATAACCGCTGTGCAGGCAGTGGTTCAGAGATCAGCGCTGCGATCCCTGGTTTGTTCCCGACCCTGGGCTCCGACTGTGTGGCTTCTGCTCTTACTTTCACCATTCAACATAGCCTTGAGTTTTACTGTTAACCTGATCTCCGATCATAATTATATAAGGTATTTACATGGTTTATAGCTAGAATTACATAAAACGCATCACTGCGTTAATTATCTAATCAAATACCAACCCTTACAGCAGCTTCTCTGCAGTCCTACAGTAATAAACAAATGCATAAAATTTCAGACTTTAGAGAGTTATAAGTATTATGTTATTATGATTTACTTAAACCCTATCAATTAACAAAATTGATTAATTCAATTAAAATAATCATAATTTATATGCGGTTTTCTTTGGGGAATGGCTCTCACACACACTAACCCTTTCATTTTAATTGTTTTTATATAAATATTTTTTTCAAAAAAACTTTTAATAAAATCCTGGTCTAAGGTGTGTGTGAGTTATGTACAAAATGAGCCAAAAAAGTGTGGTTATAGAAATAGTACTGGTACTTCCCATTTTAGGATGGTCTGGTGTATGATCTTTCAATTTTACAATAGGAATATGATAATACACATAAGGGCACATGCAGTAGAAAACATATTCTTACATTTATTCTTTACATTTCAGTAATATGCAGTATGATACTCATCCACAGAAGCTAGGCATCTGGGCAGCAGCCAGCTGACTGGACTGAGCAGAAGTGTCCTCAGCAGTGTCCCCAAAAATGGGGGATTTTATTTTCAATACATTATTCAATAAATGGAAGTGTTTAATCATGTTTCGGGAGCCTGTGCTACAGCGTTTACAATGTGATTCTCATATTATTACAACATACATAAGAAATATAACTAAATATTTAAGAGCAAGATACATGTATCTGGAAATAAACAGCCCCACATGGCTACACTTTTAGAGTGTTCAGTTTAAATAACAGCATAGTATGAAAAGTGAACAAAACACCTAAAGACAAAAGAGGGAAAACGATAACTTATGTAGCACTGTGCCGCTAATCAGTTTAAACCCATGAAGTGCAAAGTAATTCGCTGATTTGATTTGCATGCATTAGGAATATGTTTAGTAACTATTCTGTCACCCCGAATACTCATTACAAAAGGAAAAACATGCAAAGGCATTATCTTGCTGATTTCATGTAGGGTTTAAATAACATTATTAAGATAGCTTTCCATTTTACTGTGCCTATTATGCCACATTAGGTATGTTTTTTTAATTTAACACATTTCACACTGCGAAATCACTATCAAGACTTATTAAAACCATGCACCAGCTTTACTGAAAAAAAAATAATTTACCTCACACATTGCTGATTACAGATATAACTTTAGCTAATTCTGTTATGTTGGCATGTTATTACTATTCAACATTAATCAGTCAGTTTGCTCAGTGCTGGTTGTTTGCAGAGAGCTCCTCTCTTTTAACAGTGATGGAAATATTAAAAGCTGATTATGCTATAAGGACAAACAGTATCACTGAATACAAATGTACAAACACAAGATAAATGCAAAAAAATGTTTTAGTAAACCATTTGCAAGTAATCCGCTCATGGAATGGCGAAACGTGTTATTCATTCATTCATTTTCCACAACTACTTAATAAATATTCAACGTCACAGACAGCTGGCAATCTGGCAGCATATGACCCAAGATGGGAACAAACCCTGGACAGTTTATCACAGGTCACATGCACACACTCACAAACTGGGACACTTTAAAAACACTGATTAACCTAACACATGCCATTGTAATAAGGGAGGATGCTAAAGTATCTGACGGCGACATGGATTGGACTCAAACCCAGCTCTCAAGCTGTGAGGTCTATTATTTTCAATGTTCGCATTCAAAATTATTTTAATTTATTTTTTACCTTCAACAGATGGAACAAGGCCAGCCGTAATGTCTCTGAAATGGACTACATTTTGCTTATTTAAAAGACTACATTCACTTCCAGAGCTGGATATTTTCAATGTGAAAGTCAAAGGATTTGACGCTGACTGGTCGGCATAGATGGACACATGTTGGCGAATGTAGAGTGCTCTCCAAAACACCACGCACAGTGCATGAGACTTGAAGGTCATAACAAGATGCCAAATAGTGTGCTCACGTGCCAGGGCAGTTGACGGTCTAGAGCTTACTGATGCTGACATGGCCAGGCAGGGCCACCAGTTTCGGTCACCTCATTCCAAGTAATAGGATGAGAGTGAAGTCTTTGTGGTATGGATTCATCATAACTGATTCTAATATACACCACAGAAACCAACAGCAGGCACACAGAGCTGTGCTGTGAGAAACCACAAGGGATGTAGCATGGCTGGCATCTTAATACATGCTGGACAGAGCACCAAGCCATGGCTCGGTACCACAAACTCATTGATTCACAGCAATACAATAAACCTATGGATATGATTTTGGGAAACCTGAGTCGCTCAGACAAGCAATGAAGTGTGTTACATACACACGTTACAAAGTGTGAGGAAACCAGAAAACCTTTGGGTCCTTGTGTCTTGGATTATACGATTGTATTAGATGTAGCTCTGCATAAGGGCAGTCTGCCCAATTTGTAAACAGTACATAATGGGACTGTAAGCGGAAAAATGAAAGATTTGTGTAGACGTGTATTTTAAAATTTTAATCCAAGATATTTCATGCTTTTTTGCCAACTTTATTTTATTTGTCAATATTTTAATATAGATTTAACACCTTCCAAAAAGTATTAATTTGCAATTAAATAAATGAATTAATGATGGGATTTCAAACAGGTGATCGTGATCATGATTTGGAACAAAAGCAATATCCACTGTTTCTCTGCACATCTACTGTTTTTTATCTCCATCTTTTTCTGATTTGGGCTGATAGATAAAGTAATGAATCTACTTGCCATGTTTGAGGAGATGGAAGGAAAATGGAGATACAGGGTGACTAACCTTCTATGTTTTTACCTGCAATGTAATGTGGCAGTATGTTGCAATGACATGATGGCTTTTTCCTGACGTATTGCTGCCTTGAACCTGAAACAGCTCCAGGTTCACAACACCTTCATTTTACCACACTACATGGGCAAGGGTTGAAGTAGGTCTGGAGCCAATCCTAAAACAATGTGAGTTGAAAGCCAGACCACTTCAGGGCATTATACTCACTGATTCATACCTAAGGCTATTTAGATTACAAAATCCACATTTTGGCATGTTTTTTTGGGAAATGGAAGGAAGTCAGAGATTCAGAGAGAACTTATAAACCCTGCACAAAAATAAGCCGGAGGTGAGAATTAAAGCTGGGACCCTGTGAGGCAATGTTTCTCTAATCGATGCTAAAATGTTTTATATCCCTAAGAAACCTTTTAATATGATACCACATAACCTGCACAAGTCTCTATCATATAGTATGATGTGAGGTGTAAAATCAAAGCTGGTATGAGCGCAGAGTAATGGAGTCTCTCTACACTTACGTTCCAAGTGACAAACATTAGCTCCAATATTCATTTGACTAACAAACAAGTGTATCAGATCAATGCGTCTCGTTGATGGTTGCCAGGATTGGACTCAGGCCATAATGCGTAGCCAGAGCCAACGTTGTTAATGTCATTAGCATTTTGATAGAGCAAAGTTCTTGCCATCACTGCAGGGGAGCACGCGAGCTCAGATTAGCTGTCACTCTCCCAGACTGGCAGGGGTGATAAGCAGGATCGGTGGCTGCTCCCATATTTGGAAGTGGCTCATCAGAAACAACCCAGCAGTTATCATGGGGTGTCAGGGGTGGGAGCTTGCATATCCAGAGGAATACTGTTGAGTTGAGCTTCCAGCCTCCCCTTCTTCATCAGCCCAGTGCAGGAATGCAACAGTGAAGGGGTAGCTAGGGGAAGAAGCGATAATGGAGGAAGGACAGATAGGTTTGGCATTATGCTAATAATATCATCGCTCAGGGACTAACTGCCCTCGGTGAAAATGATCACTGTGTGGCGACTCATTTTCTTGTCACACACACTGCACATATTTGTTTTTGAGGAAGAGAAATGTCAAGCAGCATTTCATAGGGCATAGCCGAAAAGCACCACATGAAAATGTCAGGTGAAAACAAAGGCGGCCCGGGCTCTGGTGATTAGCACGAGCACTGCAGGTGTAATTAGTCCACCGAGACGAGATTGAAGAAAATGCTCAAGCCCAAGGACAAAAGCAGGAAAAGCATAAATAAAAAATTGTCTGCATTTATCTTTTTATCTTTTTTTTATCTTTATCTTTTACATTTATGTTTTCCTTTGGTACACATTTGGAAAACTACATTTTTAAATATCATTGAAATACATTTGAAATATCTTTGGGAGCAGTATACAATTACTCAAGTAGAAGAACCTGGCAGATGGTTTAGCAGGGGTGGCACTGGGAAGAATTGATGTCAAGACTAGCAAAAAATTCTGACTTTTAGATTTAGTGTACTCATTTCAAATGCCATGAAAACAAATCTGACTTTCTCTTTGGACTGTGGTCTATTCCACTGGCATATCCAGATTGGTTACTATGGTGACAGTGTTGGTGTTCCTGAATTGATTCGCATGGAGCTGGAGGATGTGGAATAACAAGCCAATTTATTTATATATTGCAAAGCATTCTAACAAAGCAGCTTCACAACTGTCTAAACCACAATTCAGCAATAATACGGAGACAGCACTAAGAAAAAAATCATTGGTAGGACCAAAACATAGGATTATGATTTATGTGAGACCAATGTCCAGTCACAAGAATGAACTTTATCTTTCCACCTTCACTTTAATTGGGTTATTTTGTGCACTGCTGAAGGACTTTACAAATCTGTGTTCATTTTTTGATATATAGTTTTACAGTTTTTTCTATAGATTTTTTAACAAAGTTGATTGAATGTGTGAACCTACCCATGTTTTGGCTTTTTTTACTGCTTCAGGGTGAGCTGGAGTTAATTTATCAAGATCAGATCAGGTTTGAGCTTAAATTTAGTGACATTGGATACCTTCAAAAAATAAGATTTTTAATGTTACTCTGAACTTGGGAATGTTCTTTAGATAAGTAAAGTGGTAGAGATGCTGGGAGATGGTGTATCACAGGGGTGTGTACTTATTAAGATTAAAATTTTACTGTGGCATTATAATTTGTCTGTGACTATGAAAAGTTAAATTCACATTTCGCTTGTCACTTGTTTCTGACAGGGGCATTACTTTGGCCATAAGTAAAGTGTAACCTTTATTTTTAACGTCTTATTGAAGTCAGAATTGAATGATCCTGGTTTTGGTTTCAGTGAAAGTCTTGCTTATGTCCTACATGATCTACAGACTCTCTGCTCAGTGGAGATCATTGCTAAGCCATTCACTCTTTCTAGGGACATGGTGGAATGAAAACAAAAAGCTTCTTTCTCCTCAAGCAACAGTGATGGGGGAAAACAAGTTTTTACTGATGCTGTACTGTAGTGCACTAGGTACTGAATTGTAGACTTAGAAGACTCAAAATCCAAATTCCACCTTCGAGAGCTCTCTCAGTTTAATCCTTGAGTGAGGCCCTTAAACTAAATTTGCTTGGATTGTAAAGCTGTCAAGTAATTCTGGATAAGGGCATCTGATACATAGCTAAAAGTACATGTAAACATCTATTCTGTGGTGATCAGTGAGGGCTTGGGAAGGAGATTCAGCACAGCAGACATGTATGGCTATTAATATAATTGCTTTAGGATTAAACACTTTCCTTTTAGAGTTAAGGATAACCATATATCAAGGGTTGGGGCATGGTTATGCTCTCATCAGATTGGGCCACACTGTAGTTAATAGGAACATAACTTGGCAAAGTTAAAGAAAAGCCTCCACATCAAGGCTGTTATTTGAATATTTTTAACAGTCTGGCTAATGTCTTCTGACCTCCCCCATTAACAATGCGTTCTCACCCACAGAACTGCTGCTCACTCAATTGTTTTCCATTTATTGCACAACTGTGGGGAAATTTGCAAGACTAGGTTGTGTGGAACTGCAAAATACCATCTGTTTCATTGATACTGGAACAACCACGTCTGGCACCAGCATTCATTCTGGAGACACACCACACCAAACTCTCTTGATATCTTCATTATTTTATACTCAGCTACAGCCAGATGACTCACATTTTTGGATGAGTAGCATTGTTAACGAGCATGCGGATTTGACAAATGTCCTGCTGAGTGAACTAAAATTGATTTACTCAATATGTATGATGTTTATACCAGAAGTCTTGTTGGTTGCACTTTCTAAATGAGGGAAATAAATAGCTAATGTTATTTCAAGCTCTTTAAACCAAAATATGGCTATATAGTAAGATATTAAATAGAAAACAACATTACAGCACTACCAGTAATGGCTTTCATTCATGCCATAATCAGATTACTGTGCCCTCCTGAAATCTGGAATATGGAGCACTGAGCAGCAAATTATCATAGCTGTTATTCCAAGATGATAAGCATCTTCAAAGCATCATGAAAATAGCTTTAAGAAAGTTGAAGAGATGTGCTGTTAGGATTTCTGACTCGGTGAGTGAATCATGATGCAACTTTCTAACAAGTTGTGTAATGAAGAAAAATTAAGTACTAAAGAAGAGATGGTAATGAGGACAAAATGTCATAAAATCAGCATTTTGTTGTTCACCTTACATCAATATAATTCAAATGCAGCATACTATGATATATTACATCAATGATAATCTATAATATAAGCCATTAACAAGTCAACTAAGATTTGAGTCCTTACACATTCCCTAATGGATCGTCTGGAAAAGGGCCCAGACTTTTGCATAAGCCAAATTTAATGTTTCATATTTTCTAAAAAAAAAATGTATGTACTTAACTTTACAAAAATGTATCACACTTAAGAAGAGCCATAAGAAATAGTTTGTAAAATGTAACAAATGCCCAGTTTCAGATGACTAGAGAAACTGTAGTTAATTAGATTAAACCTTTTAATTCTTGTTAAATATACTACATGGCGAAAATTACAAGACTCCTCTTGTAACTAGTCAACAGGTCTATTTCTCTCATATATATTGCTAACAAGTGCATACAATCAAGCATACAACCATGAAAGCTTTGTAAATGAACAGTAGATGTATCCCAAAAAGTTCAGGTACTTTCACCATGGCAATGTCAAAGGATGAGTTTGCAAATCATTAAGAAAAATGCCCAATGTCCACATGCCCACAGCAGCTCGACCTAGAAGCCTGGCCAAGTAAGCAGAGCTTACCAAAAGCAGTATGAATTGGCTACCCTGCTAAAACATCCTACATGTCATGTACGATGTAAGCATTAGCTAATGTCATATAATGCAAAACAACATTAGGCCTTCACCATCTTGAAAGGCTGGTCTGGATGGAGTTCTATCCTAAACCCTTTCAAGCTGTTTATGGATGAATTAATACCTGACTGTAAGTCAGGACTTCCTGCCAACATGAGTTCTAGCTGATAACTTTGTGGCTGAATGGATAATGGGTTCCTGCAGTCAAATTCCAAAAACTAAACTTCCTAGAGGTTCCTAGAGCTTCTGTTACAGTATGTGGTAGGAACCAAGTATTCGGGACTGAGGAATCTCGGCGTATAATAATAATGGGGAAATAATATATAACCAAACTGAAAAGGGGAAAAAAGGAGCAAAAGGCTCTCTAACACATAAAAATTAAAAAGCTGAAAAGGCGTACCACTGTGTTGCATCCCAGGAGGGAGCAACACGCGAATAAATCGCAATGAATGCCAGGGGGCTGCCCTTTACAGCCGGGGTTCAGTGGCAATAGTGACCCTATAGCGGCATATGGTGGCCAGGATCCTGAGGCGACCCCTCCGGCCTCGGACCCAGGATGCGAGCTTCACGAGCCATGGGTCCGGGGTCCAGCCCCTACTAGCCGCGACTCCCGGGTGCCATCAGCTTCCGGGGAAGGAAGCGGCGGAGTCCATACAGGACTGTGGGCGAAAGGGATGTCTCCCAAATCGTGAGGCACAGGGGGACTCTGGAACATAAGCTAGAGCGCGCATGTAGCGTGAGAAAGCCATGCCGTATATTTTAAGTGTGCAGCTGGGTGGCAGGTCTAGTTGGGACGTGTCTCAAATTAAGAGGGCAGCCGACTAGAGCGAGGCTCATCAGAGAAGTGGGGAGTAAGGCTAAATAGTGGCCGAGGACTGAGAGGGCATGGGCTCAGACGTGCGAGGAGCGCACGTATAAGGCGAGCCGTAGCGCACCTGACAAAGGAACAGAAACCCCTAAAAGTATCCGTCAAATGCTAAATACCTCAGGGGTTTCCCCCGTACCCGTCCGTTGGCACTAAAAGCCCCAGGACATTACCAACTTGACAAAAGACTGAGCAAACAAGCAAGCAAACGCCCAGCATGTCAAGGTAAGTCTGAGCGCATGCGCACCGGTGGTCAGGTGCACGGTGGAGTGAAACGACCTGGCAACAAACACTGCTAGAACTCTCACTTAAGTAGAGGGAGACACAGGTGCTCATCATCAGGTCGTTAACGAGACACTGGTTATAAGCCACCTCACCGATTTCTCTGTAACAGCAATCAGCGAGGCAGCACTGCAAGGGAAAAGGTAGAAACCTTAACAGCTACTATAAATAAATAAATGTTCCGGAGCCGATGTGTAGTCCCTGCACCTCTATGTCAATTCCAAAAACACAAACGGCTCATTCAAGTATTGCAGATTCACAGATTAGCAGAGCTCACGAACGGGAATGAAGCAAAGGGGCAGACAACTGATAGTTGAGATAATGTCTTTTTCATTCATATAGCTATTCGATTTTGAAGGAACTATAGGTGTGTTTATTCATTTCAGGACCTTTCACTTAATTCCCACTTGCAGGATCACGGTACTCTTGGCATTTCATTACATCATGTATGACAAATTAAGCACTGCCAGTACATGTATCTTATCTTTATTGTCTAGAATCATTCATGTCTTCAGTAGTAACTCTGACACGTTTACATTTTTTTGTTTCAGTTTTCTTGTAAAAAAAAAAAAAAGCAACAACAATTTTATGTTTACAAAAGAACAGCACAAAAGACTGCAAATATAGGAATGTTTCAGAACATATAGCAACTGCTGCACAGAATGTAATGTGGTCATTAAATGGTGCATATCTTAATTTTCATGTTTCAAGAGAATGAAACGTAGTATACTTTTCAGCTTCTTCTTTTAAGCTTCACCTTTCGGAAACTGGGTTTCTGAAAGCCATGGTACAATGACTCACCTACCGTTCATTATCAATATAAGGCAAACTAGAGATCATGGGTGTCTATAAACTTAGCAATAGAGAATGAGCCAATAGAGAATTAGTGACCGCCTCCAGTCATATATATCTGCCTTATTACCTTGCAGTGCCAGAGGCGGTGTCTGATACTCTGTCACAGAGGAACCATGTGATTCTTACCTTCACAGATTAATGAAAATAGCTTTGGGAATCCCTGAACTAGTCTGTATAGATGTATGGACTTTGGTTTTCAGATCAGAAATTTCACACGGTCAAATGCAGGGCTCACTTTTTTTAAGCCTATAGCTTTTCAGCTATACGAGTCATAAAGCTTCTCCTCAAATGTTAAGGTTTCGATCTAAAGCAGGATGAGAAACTGGAGAAGACTGTAAAGGCCTGGGTAAATTAGCAGTACACTGACAAAAGGCCCACATACATCAGCTAAGGTCCCAGACACATCCATGCATCATGGGACCAAGATGGAGCAGGATAAGTTGATAGATTTGAGGCCCTGACATAAGTCAGAGCATTTCCATTAACAAACACACATAAGTCGCCTGATAGTGGGTCTGCATCACACTCTCCTGTCCTGCTCTCCTGCTTGCTCGATCTCTCTTGCTGCAAAGTGCAATGGTGGCATTTTCAGAAACAAACGCATCACTGGCCTTCCCTTGTGTCTACATCTTAAAGGATGGTCTCTGCCAGTATGTTTTAAAGTATCTATACTGACCCAGTGCAAACACAAACACGGTCTACACAGTTGTGCTCTGTATAGGGCAAGCCATCTGAATTTCATTACAATTATTTTAAAAGGGAAAGGTCACAGAGGACAACAGCATGTGTGTGAGATCCAGTCAATCACCTGGGCATGTGTGAATCACAGCTGTCAATGAGCTGCATCTCAGACTGCAGTGATGGATGTGCTGCCAGCTTTCACTCTGCCTATCTGTGTGAAAACCTGAGGCGAATGAGAGCGAGTGAAATGGCTGAGAGTGTATTTGTGATAACTGAAGAGCCCAAGAGAATGTCTCTCACTAAATGCTACAAAACCAGCACTAAGGCTGTGGGCTGCAGCATTTTACCCAATCTGGCCATATTTTTAATTAATAAAAAGGCACTGATCACCTAAACAGTTGTCCCAACATCATTTATCAAGCAGTGGAGAGCTAATGGATACATTCATAAACACTGTGGAGAAATACCACAAAAGTACAGGGACATGCCTCTTAATCATTGAATTCAAGTTTTCTTCAGTCCCATTGCTGAAGGTATATAAAACCGTGCACCTATTCATGCAGTTTGCCTTTACAAACGACTTAATTCAAGCATGGTACTCCAATAGGATTCCACCATTGTAACAAGGCAAATTTCTTACCTACTGGATATTCCATAATATATGTTGCTATTGAAAAGTGGAGGCAAACCGAAAACTTAGCCATGGGTTGCCGAGTCACATAGTACATAAAGTCACCAACACTCTGCTGATTCAATAATTGCAGAATCTCCTCTGGATTTCCACAGTTGAGCAGAATGCAAACATCCCTAAGCACAACGCCAAGCTTCAGATGGAGTGGTGTAAAGCATGTCACCATTGGGTCTTGAAGCAGTGGAAGCATGTTCTGTGGACAGGCAAATAATGATTCTTTATCTCACAGTCTGATGGATAAGTCTGGTTTGGAAAATGCTGGAGAACTTTACCAGTCTGCCTACAATTTGCCAATACTGACATAGGAGACATATTAATACTGTCTAGAAGACATTATTATACCTCCTCTAGGAGGTATTATGGTGTTTAAAGGTTGGCCTGTGCCCCTTAGTTCCAGGAAAGGAAGATCATAATGCTTCACCATATCAAAGCATTTTGGACAATTGTGTGCTTACAACTTTGCGGGAACAGTTTGTGTGAACAGTCGGTTCTAAAAAGCAATGGTTAGACAGTACAGACCTCAATCCCATCAAACGCCTTTGGGTTGAACTAGAGCAGAGATTGTGAGCCAGGGCTCTCATCCAATATCAATGTCTGACCTCACAAATGCTCTTCTAAGTGCATGAGCAAAAATCCTACAGGCTAAATCCAAATTCTTGTAGAAATTCTTTACAGGAAAGTAGAAGCTTTTAGAGCAGCAAAGGAAGGCCAGCTCTATATGAATGCCCAATCCCAATACGTTTGTCCATATATTGTAATCACATTTGATTACAGATCCCTGCTGCACAGATTATACTTAATTTGCCTTTCCATTATTTAATCCATCTCACAATAAACATTTTAATACAGGGAATCTAACTGACTTTCTGACTGCTCTGAAGCTCAAGCTGGACAAATGTCAACCGCTATATCTCTCCGGCAAAGACCCCTCACTATCACTATCAACCTGCCCATCAAAGCAAAGAGTATTGGGGTGCTTTTAGACAACTAATTTCTGTACAACATTAAAAACAAATGTCATTTTAACTAGCTTCAATGTTTTGCTTGCTGGTCTGCCTTCATGTTTCATTGCTGCATCACAGAGCATTCAGAATGCTGTGGACTACTGGATCACAACCCATCAAAATCTTTTTATGTAACTGGCTTCCTGTTGCAGCCAGGATCAAATTTAAAAATCTTTCCCTGAAGTGACAAATCTGGGGAAAATTTTGCTTTAATGTGAATTAATGTGAGTTGTATGGACACAAAAATCTGATATTTCCATAATCCTTGCCATGTCATCTTTAATCTGATATATACTGTTCATAAAAATGTGGGGATATTTTAAAATGAAATATCCCATAATGAAACATCCCCTATTTGTTATGATTTTTTTAAATTAATTTTTATGAACAGTGTATATCTGATAAACAGTCATGATACATGAATGAAAACTCAGATCAGAATTAATGCAACGTTTACATCATACTAACTGGTCATAAATGCATGCTGAAATGAAGGGACATCATGACATGTACAATGGAGGTTTAGTGGCAGGGTACCAAAAAAAAGGAAATTCCTCAAATAAAACGGTCAAGTGTGGACAGATTCTTAGATTCAGAACTACACATCACATGCCAACTCAGGTCTTCAGATTCAGGACATCTAGTACATAGTTATCTGAGATCTAATTACACCTTAAGATTTCGATGTTTCAATACAGGCTCTCATTGGTAGAATCAGCTTCCCATATCAAAAACAGTCAGAATGCCCATTCTCACTCTTCCTTCAGGAGAAGTCAGAAGACTCACCATCTCAAACAATACCTAGAATAGGTTTCTTCTTTCCTCAGCATTTTTGTTGTACCTCATTTGCTATTTATATACTGTAAAATGTTGCCCTTGGTATCAAACTGAACAATTGCTTGTTAGTCTGATAATTAGCATTTCTGGTCTAACCAGTAATGAATAATTATAGATCATCAACTAATTACATTGTGTCACCTTGAGTCTATATTCAGCCATGTCAGCAAAAAAATGTACCAGGGACTGAGTGGTCTTCCTATTCATTATCTCCATATTGGGCAGGACTGCTTTTAATCATATGCACGTAGCTCGTTTTGCATGTGGTACCACATGCATAAATCCGCACACACGAGCATGTGCATGCTAATCCTCTTCAGTCTCATGGTTAATAAACAATTATTCTGAGGATGTCCTTGCAGAATCTCAGGGCACGATCGATTACCAAGCACTTGGACGTAAACAAACTGTTTATAATACTTATTTTGCAAAATGCATATTCTTAAAGGCAATACACAGTGGAACCTTGGAATTGATTTTTTTTTATTTTGCCCACAAATTCGAACAAAAAATTCATCAAATACAGGGACCCTTCATAAAACATTCAAAGATGCAGTCCTTCAAAGATGATGAAAATAATCAGGTTGGTGCCAATAATGCACCAATATGGTTATTTCAATCACCCTTAAAAGCCAATATGAGAAGAAGAACTAGAGTGCAATAATAGACATTTATGTACAATATTATATTATTATATTTTGTATATTATATCAGTCTAAGGCTGTGATTGCAGAACTTTAGTCTCGGTGCTGTTGTCCCATTAATAAGACGTTCACCCGAGTGGCTATAAAGTTTCACTTCATTTTCACTTATTTCATGTGTTTATGTTTCACTTGTTTCATGCATTATTGAGTATTATTATTGTATTACATGCTTATTCATGCTTTTACCCATGAATTTCATACAAATATAGGTTTAAAAAACAATCATTTAACAAGTGTGAATGCATGAACCCTAGTTACATTATGTTTTATTTGAGAATTTTAATTTCAATTTGAGTTCAATTGGCCTTCTAGAATCAATTAAGTTCAAATTCTGAGGTTCCACTGTATGTGGAGAGACAAAACATAACAAAACATTTTATGAGTTAACTACCACTAAACAATGCATGACTAACTGCTTTATTTCTTTAAGCGTATATACAATTAGATAAATAATCCCTAATTCTTACCAGTGAGTGTGTGAACTCAGGAGCATGATCATTCCTGTCCGTGATGGTGATGGTTGCAGTGGCAGTTCCTGTCAATCCAACCTCACTTCCTGCCATGTCCTTAGCCACAATCTCCAACTCATACTGGGTTGTGGGCAGAGTCTGCAATCAGAAAAGAACACACAATTGTTTTACAATAAAAATATATATAAAATTACATTAAAAATAAAAAACATGGATGGTTTCACTATCCACCTGCCAATCAAAGCAAAATTATTTGTGTTATTTTAGACAATACCATTCTGTACAACATCAAAACAAACATCATTTTAACTAGCTTCTCCTATTTCTAAACTCACTCACTATATTGTTTTGCTTGCTGGTCTGCCTTCATGTTTCATTGCTCCACCACAGAGCATTCAGAATGCTGTGGACTATTGGATCACAACTAATCAAAATCTCCTCATGTAACTCACTCTACTGGCTTCACGTTGCAGCTAGGTTCAAATTCAAAACTCTTGCCCTGAAGTGATACAAATATGACTTTTTTAGCTATAATGTGAATTTTCAGAGCTGTGTGGACACAACAATCTGATCTTTTCAAATTACAAAATTTTATACATCATATTAGATCTGATATATACTGCTCACAAAAAATCAATTAAAAATATGAAATATCCCCTAATTTTTGTGACCAGTGCATATCTGATCTAAATGGTCATGATACAGGAATGAGAACTCTGAGATCAGAATTAATGCAACATGTACGTCACACTAACTGGTCATAAATGCATGCTGAAGAGACATGTTGTACATCATGACATGTACAATGGAGGTTCAGTGGCAGGGTAGCAAAGTAAATATATTTGGAATGATGTCTCTATGCAAACATAATAAGAAGGCATAAATCACAACATAAAATGGCCAAGTGTGGACAGATTGTTAAATTCACAACTACACACCACATGCCAACTCAGGTTTTCAGATTCAGGGCATCTGGTAATCCTTATCTGAGACCTAATCACTCCTGAAGATTTCAATGTTTCAATGTGGGCTCTCATTGGTAGAATATGACCACAACCTAGTACGAGTTGGAGATTGCTTGTCACCTAGACCACAACCACTGTCACCCAGGTCCGAGTCCTTCTGGTGCCTGCTGCACCGAGGTGTGCTTTATGTAGGCACAATTTTTCATGTCTGAGTAGGTGGAGGCCAGAAGGTTTGTGGTGCTCAACAGACAGATTCAGTACTGTGAATGTAATGTATTAGAAATTAAGTGGACTGATTAATAGTTCTTACGTTGTTTCACATTCAACTTTTTTCCCCTTTCTTTTCATTACAAAAGTCAACAGTTGCAGAAAGAGTTAACCTGTCTTACTGGCTTGACTTGACATTGGATAATTGTCCAATCAATGCTGATTTACCACCGGTTAAACAGCACCAGTAAGCAATAAAGACAATTACATCTGTTCTGAAAGGTATTTACACTTTCATTCATCTGCTCAACTAAGTGCAATTAAAGAGTAATCGCCAAATCATTTCATTGACTCCTCAACGGCAGATCACAATGAGAAAAAGATTTCTGTGGCTAAAGAAAATTAGGTGTGAGCCATTTCCTGAGACAGGTGCCTGAAACTGAGGGTATATCACAAAAGGTACATTTTAGTTAGGGATAAAAGCACGAGGCACAAGATAAGGTAAAACATTTTAACTACCGTGCATATAGGCTGGTGAAGATGCTTCATTTATGTGCAAAAGCTTTCTTTTTTTGTACAGCACATTAAAAAAATCTGGGTTGCAGTATGTTTTATTTAAATATTACCCTCATTAAAGAAAAGTTGATTCATGCATATATATATTCAGCCAGCAACTGAGAATGTTACTCATCAAAGATTTTTGTGGATTTGTATAGTATTGATGAAAAATGTGCTAACGTTGCTTTAAAAACCTTTTGCAATGTGTCATAATGAAACGAGGGAAGGAAAAGAAAATATCCTGCTTTTATTATTCCTGATTCATAAAGACAAATCACTAAAGTTTCTATAACTGTTTTTGTGATATGTCATAATGAAATGAGTGAAGGGAAAGAAAATATCTTGATTTTATTATGCCTGATTCATGAAGACAAATCATGACAAATCAAGTTTCTATTAAACATTTTCGTCCTCACATAAATAGAGCCTTTCCCAAAAGAAAACTCGTGTACTGTATTCATAATAATTACCAAGCCTTTTGTAATACCATGCATAACAAAAATAGCAAAACAAGAGTACCTAACACATGGTGAAAGTGTTAAGGCAAACATTTATTTAGCTTATTGAAATCCCACTCAGAGCCATTTTAAGGGCCGCATACTTAATAAAAGCTATCCATCTATTTTATATAATCCCCAGGAGGCATCTGACGCATGCACTTCACCCACTATGCACTGCTGAGCTGTCACCATATTTCTTCTTATCTATTAGCTATAGCCTTGCTGAAAAGTGTGCGATCCCTTTATACCAATATCTCTGAATACAAAACTGTGGAAAAAGATCACTCCAAATTTTCGTAAGATCAACATATCCACGTGTGGCAGAAATTCCATCCCAGTATCTGATGAATTCCAACACAGACCACAACCTCATTCTGCTACTGGTCAGATAATTTTTAAGCTGAATTATTAATATTGTTCTGTTAAACTTCAATATAATTTTGTTTTATTGTTTTAATAATTGTATTATTAATCAAGGTCTGAAAATACTGCACCTCTTTGACCAGTTGTCACATGTACATCTATCTACAACTGCTAAACAAAATATTTTTGAAAATGTTGAATTTGTCAGTGACAGAATAGCCTAAGCACAGAAAGCGTTTAGAGCATAATTGCGAACATCAATAGATTTCACAAGTTATAATACTAGATAAAGGTAACCTAATTAAATAATTTAGACAAAGAAGGCTATACTTGGTCATGTATTTATTGAGGAAAATTATTTACCAATACACAGCTGTGAGTCTATAAAGAATGCAACAATAACTAAACCGAGAATACCCTGTACATGGTACACCTCCTTTTCTAAGAACAATTAATGGTTTTAAGTATGACACGATCCTCTCTGTCCATCCATCCATTATCTTCAGCTTAATCCACACGGGGTCGTGGGCCAGCCAGTGCCTACCCAGCAACTCTGGGTGGAAGGGCACGAACAACCCGAAATGGAGCACCAATTCATTGTATGGTACGCAAACACAGTCATGCACACAGTCACACACTGCAGTCAGCCACTTCTGAGACACAATTAACCTAACAAACCTGTGAGGAGAAACTGGAGTACACATAGTAAACACATGCAGACTCCACACAGAAATAACTCAGGGTGCTCCACCCTGGGATTGAACCTGGGACCTTCTTATTGTGAGGTAGCAGTGCTACCCACCGAGCCACAGAATCTTAATTGAGGACCATCATGAAGATGGTTTCAGTAATTTGTACTGTAGGCTATTCTGCTAGAGGAAATTAAATACTTCAGTAAATAAGCAACCAAATATTCTTCTGAAATATTTCTTTATTGCAGTCCTCAAAAACAAACTATAGACAATGATGCCACCAAGGCACTCAACTGATGGAAGACTGATGAACATTCATTTTAGTGAAAGAGGCCTTTGGTAGAAGGCCTTTAAAAATTACCCTGGGTTTCTTTGTGACCTTGTGGACTCATGTAGAAGGCATGACCTCGAAAGTCCTTCAATTTGTCTGTGTATTGGTGAAATTTAGGCTTTACATATGGCATTTCAGCTGAGAAGCTTTTTATTCTAAGGTCCAAATCTCCTCTATCCATGCATCCTGATACTTCCACAAACATCTGTTGCAATTACTAGACTTTGATAGATCCCTGTGTTTTAATATAGCAGGGTGCCTATATGTAGCAAAAGTATAATATGGTTGTGCCATTTGTTGAATTGGATCTAGTTTAAGGACTTAACTGTAAAAGTCTGGTGATATTTTAGGTCATATGTTTGTAGAAATATAGATAATTCTAATGGGTTCACAAACTCTCAAGCACCACTGTATATCACCACACTTTCAAATTGGACCTTGAGCACAAGGAGGTGTGGGGAGAGGTTAAGCTTCTCTTTGTTTCCTGGCTGTTGCTGAGGATTTTATAAATGAGCAGTGAAACAAATAAAACCAAACCATCCAAGACATTTCTAAAAAGCACCCTTCATTTTCTCCAGGGTCAGGGATACATCAAAGTCTTTTGTGTCAGGGTAGAGCAGCAACAGATTTACTAAAGTCTAATGACCATGTAATACTGAAACAAGTCAAGTAGGTTTTTATTGCCATCTTAACCATACACAACAGGGACGAATCTTTCATACCAGACTATTGAGCAATTGGGGATATTGTCCAATAATTCTGGGCTAAGATGGATTCCAGTGCATGCTGTCATTACAACAAAGTGGGGGATATAAGATAAAAGTTTGCCTAGCTGCAGCCCTTTTGCAGTTCCCAGTGCTCTTTCCTCCCACTGAACCAGACAGCTTCATCGTTTGATAATAAAGTGCGATTGTGCTGTAATATACCTGTATAGACATCAGTGATACATCACAGCAGGACACTTGGAGGCTTCTGCTACATTTGCAGCTGCAGATGGCCACATAGATTGGTTAGGACTGGTGTCACCAGCAACCAGCTTGGAAATTGTTTACCACCTATAAACAGATGGTCCATTCCAGACCTGTGAGGTGGAAAAAACAATCCATCTGGATGAGAGAAAAGCAAAAGAAGATCTAATGTCTAAATGGTGTTGAATCTCTTACAAGGATCTTCTGCGTGACATCATAATTCGCTAAGTGATTTCCATATCACTTCATTTGGTCTTAAGTCTTCTACACCTTTTGAATCGCACTGTGTACAGTTAAGCAATGTAGTGCTCCAATGTAATGAAAGCAAATTAACAGCTTTCATGTTTGTAGCCACATAAGCTGAACATGATGTATACAGCTCTTAGATTACTTAGGTCTATGTAAACCACTATTTCAGCATTTCTGGCAGGTTAGTCAATAACGTTTCACATATAAACATAGTGACTCATAAAAAGCTGATGCAAAAAGATTTACACATACGTTTCATCAGACAACACTGCGATATACCACCCGTAGCTTAAACAAAATAATTACATTCCAGTTCTCTAAGTGTTACACTTTAGTGAGAGGTATGATGATGTAGGTGGTGCGAAAAAGAGAAAGAATGAACTTCTCTTTGAGACAATCTCATTGTCTTCATGAAAAGGTGTGACGCCATAATCATGCTTCCGCTAACACTTTTGTTCTGTGCAGCTTTTGGAGTAAGAGTAGCCCCTCTTAACCTCTCTGCTTATTCACCCATCCTCCTTTCATCTATTCAGTAGCATAATGATCCATACAAAATCCTTACAGAAGCCCACCAGAGTTAGATGAATAAGAAGGATAGTGCACAGTCAAGAAATCCTGAATGAACTCTGTCACATCCATTTTTAAAACCTTTGTAACCTGACCTGCTTAAAAGGACACAGTCTTTATACTTTTGCAATCTCTTAGATCATCCTGATTGAAATTTTGCTTTGCCAAACTCAAAATGTCCTATTAGCTTCCACCTGCATTTTCTTTTATAAGAATTGAATTGATTGCAATCATTTCACAATGTTTCTGGCCTTGCTTTTCAGTTGCTGAAAAACATCATTATTATTGTACTTAGTGTCTTATTACTTTGTATCTCTTCTTTTATTCTTGATATAGTCTTATAAATCAAGCAAGTTTACATGCAACATCAATATGAAAAGTATAAGGATGGCCCATATTTATTTCCATTAGACATATTAAACAACACCAGTCTTACCCTCCCCAGTACTGGTCAACTAAAGATCACTCCAAGAACAAGGAATGGTATAATCTGTGAGGTCACAAAGGAGCCAAGGCTAACTCCTCTCTTATTGGCTAATGCTAATGATTCTACCATGACGAGAACACTGAACATCAGTAACAGTAATTGCAAGATTGCAAAGAGACTCTCTAAAAATAACATTCCTACCCATCCCATAACATGATGACAAGCCAGAATGCTATCATAAAAAAAAATTATGTTAAGATGGAACTTCTTGTTTAAAATGAGAAGCATTTGGAGTGTGTGGAGAAAGGACAGCTTGCCATCATTAGTGGAACAATGAGTTCTGAATAATATCAGCATATTCCAAAGAAAACTGTCAAAGGATGGATTTGAGGAAACCCATCAATATCCAAGAGTTGAAGCTATTCTTTACAGAGGATTAAATTTTTCCAGTCCCATTTGCAGGATTGATCAGCAGTTACCAGAACTGTTTAATTGCAATTATTGCTGCACAAGGGGGTCACACCAGAAACTGAACGCAAATAACTTCTAAATCACAAAGCTTCAAGCACCACTGTAACTAATACTGTCATTAATTTTCATTATAAATATATTTTGTTAGAGGTCAGCACGGTGGCTCGATGGGTAGCACTGCTGCCTCACAACAAGAAAGCCCCGGGTTCAATCCCAGGGTGGAGCGGCCTGGGTACTTTCTGTGTGGAGTCTGCATGTCCTCCCAGTGTCTGTGTGGGTTTACTCCCAAAGTCAAAAGAAATGCGTGTTAATTTAATCTGTGTCTCTAAAGTGGCCCTTACTGTGTGACTGTGTGTGCGCCCTACGATGGATTGGTGCCCTATCTAGGGTTGTTCCAGCCCTTGCGCCCAGAGTTGCCGGGAGGGCACAGGCTGGACCGCAACCGCTTGTGGATTAAGAGGAATATAATGGATGGATGGATATATTTGATTAAATATCAGCTTCAATTATAGTATATTTAGTACATAAACAGCACTGAATGATTACATGCATGAAACTGTCCCAATGTTTAAACTACCTCAGGGTGTTTAAACTGCCTCAGCAAATTTAATCAAAAAGATGTATACAACAAGAGTTTTATATATTTTATCAATCACTGTATGCATTTGTGGAGATTCCATGAGTGTAAAACCTAAATTAACACTACTGGATTGTAAACTAGTGGACACACGTCCTTCAAGCCATGAATCATACTTCATAATTTATTAGGCAAGTGCTGCCTTTGCAAATGAAAATGTAAAGTTTGGTGCTGGAGAAATAAGGTTCAGCTTTGTTATTAACGTGCTTGGCCACATCAGACACCTTCGGGTTGAATTTACACCTAACTGTGACTCAGCCTTTGTCTTTCAGCATCAGCATCCAACCTCACAAGCATGATTTACCTCTGGGATTAATTAGAACCCTCGGACTGTGAGACGGGCGTCGCAACATGCTGATTCAAAGTGAATGCCATCCAAGTTACATTACAAAATCCAGCAAAAGGCCACCCAAATACAGTGCAGGCTAAACCAAGCGGGGTACCGAGTAGAACCCCCACATAAGTCAAGTCTCTGGAGCTGTGAGGTAACATCACTTATCACCGCATCGTTGAGCCACCCTTGAACAGTGACACCAAAATTCATTAATGTAATTATACTGCTCACAAAAATTAGGGGATTTCATTTGGAAAATACCTTAATTTTTGTCAGCAGTATATTTCCACAGCAAAAGCATCATAACTAAAGCTAAAATAATTTCTTTATTAGCATTAATTAAAATATTTTGAAACATCTAATCTCTAATGTATTGTACACATTACAAAATAACTAAACGTGGTGATAGCTGGCTTAAGAGCATCATCATTCATAAACATTCATTTTTACATTCTAAATGTTGCCATGCTCAATAAACGCTCTAGATTTATGTTCATACATTATGCAAAATAATTGATATTATGATCACTTCACTGAAATGAACTGGCTGTAATCAAAGCAATAAAAGAGCTAAAGAGCTATGTGGGCCTTTCTGTTCTCACAATTACAGCCACAGAAACATCTTATTTTCATTTCTAATTAGGGCCTCAAAAGCAAGTTAAGAAATAGCTAATTTGCTCTGTGTCTTTGAAACAGTCAATCAGCCAAAACAGCTGGTGTCTAACTTGCAGTTACTTTAGTTTATTTTTCAATAGCTTATAAACTACAAAGTACCAACACCCTACATGGAGTACTATTGTTAAAACAATGAAATTTGTTTTGTTTGTGTGTACAGGTACATTATATGTTTACCATGTCATTCTGTAGGAAGCATTTACAGTTTATACACACAACTGTATAACAGCTAAAATAACAGCCTTCAAGTTTCCAAAAAGTCTTTCCAACATATTTTGGAATATGACTGTGGGGTTGGATATTGATCAATGATAATAGGCCCTGGCTAACAGATACCATTCTAATTCATCTCAAATGTGTCTGAAAAAGTTAAGGTCTGTGCAAACGGCCATCAAATTTGACAGAAGTTAGACAGAAGTACAGAAAGTTGATTACTTTCTTGGTAAACCTATTAATGCATCATAGTGAGTTGTGCAGTGCAACCGATTCTACTTCCACTGTTTGTCTGTGCTCTGTCTGTACTGTATATAATGCTCACATATTGGGGGATATTTCAAAATAAGTATGAAGCGATCAAATAAAAAGCATTTGATTTTATTTCTTTAAACAAGATCATCAGAAAAGCAAATAAACTAAAATTGTGATTAAGCAGCAAGCGATATATTCATGGGGGCGAACAGAAGCATGTCAAACTGGACGAAAAAGTGCCACACATTTACTGTTCAGTAGAGTGTTTGATCACCCAAGACTGGTGGATGAGGCAAGGACAGGATCAGATTATCCAGCAGTTCAAGATCATCTGCCACTCTTGCTTCAGGGAAACATGCAGCTCAATAAGTGTTGTGGAGGGCATCTACATTATATTCACAGCATTTAGCAGACACCCTTATGCAGAGCGACTTACAACAGTAAGTCATACAGTCTTACAATTCAAGCAATGGTGGGTTAAGGGCCTTGCTTAAGGAGAGGGAGGATTTGAACTCGAGTTCAAAAGTCCAGTTGCCTAACCGCTCGGCAACTGCAGTCGGTTTACCAGATGATTTCCCAGTACATCTCAAGCATGTTCAATGGGATTCAGGTCAGGTGAACATGAAAGCCAGTCCATTCGATTCCTGCCTCCTGAAGCATGTTGTTGACAAGATGCCTATGGAGGGGCATTGCATTCTCATCCATAAAAAGAAAAATCTTTCCAAGTGCTCCAGCATAGGGTACCACTATAGGGTGCAGGATCTCATTTCTGTATGTATCTATCTATCTATGCATCTATCTATCTATCTATCTATCTATCTATCTATCTATCTATCTATAGCACCCTCCAAATTAACAGTGGCAATGTGACTTGTACTGAACACACAAGTGATTCTCTGAACAACACTCTGATACGTATAAACCCCACTAATTCACTCTATTGACCTTCGTCCCTGAATTTCTAAAAACAAAACCCATGAAACCCAAGAAATTGTTTGGCAACTCTGATGAGGAATTTGGCTAGCTTGCACAGAGCCCTGACCTTAACTCTATCAGATGCCTTTAAGATTAACTGAAAGAGGACATATTGTTCCTTATCAGTACCTGACCTCCTAGCCAAGTTTCAAAAATCGTACAAAAAGTGTTAGTGTGCAAGTGTAAGTAAAGAAAGAGTGAAGACCACAGGAGAAGCAAAGGAGAATCCATGGTTGTTAACAATATTTTTGTTTGCATATTTTCCTTGCTTCAGACTCCTGACTGAATTTTGTAGATGAAGTTTCCCTATTACTGACAAATCATTTTACAGATTTCTTTTACTATCTACAAGTAAACACATTTTAGTTGAGGCACATTTGTCAAGGCAATAACTTAAAAAGCAAGCCTGGTTATAAGAGCTGCCAAAGCTCAGCAGTAAACATCTAGGTAATTGATTAATCGCCATGACAGGTCTTAATTTCAACCACTTTTTTCATAGCGCACTTAAGCTTCACCCACTCCTGCTTTTTTCCTGTATAGTCAGAGGTTCTGCTTTATGTAGCAGATCGTTTTAGACAAGATCACTTTCTACAAAAGTAGGGAAAAACATTTCAAGAGTGTATTCAGAGATTATTTTAGCATTTTGAAAATGCTGGTTTATTTATAGCATGAAGCCCTACACCACATTATGCGTCACTCAATGGCTGGCTTTCTGTCTAGAAATATTAATGCAGCCTATTCTCGTACACAGAGTGACGTTGTTTAAACATACATGTCACGTCGTCTGCTCTCACTTCCCTTATTTCATTAATCACTGATCACAAGTAGCCACAAGAAGTCCCGATGATTGATTTCTCTGCGCTTGACTGCTCGATTCATGCCATGCTAATAGAGTCCAAAACAAGCCGCCGTTCATGTGCAAATGAATCATGAGGTCCAAGCTAATTAGCATGACAAATGAACACAAATGTATTAATGTTCCAATGGCTAGAGCACTGATGCTGCACTATGCTAATAGGCTAACAATAATGACTATCGATCTGGGAAACCCATGTAGTTTTAATTCTGATGAGTAGCTCTACATTAAAACTATTGTGACAAGGGCTTAATACAATTATGGGCATGCTCCCAGAAGGCAATTTCCACAATTCAAAAATTTATGAGGCGCTAGTATTGCTTTTTAAACAGCACTACAATCAGTAGATTACTGCTGATATATGAGGGTAAAAACAGTCTTTTGTGCCAGAAGATTATACTGCATGATGCCATTCTTCCCGTGTATGTAAACACTACATAGCCACAAATATGAGGACATACCCTTTGGCCATACCCGTTGGTAACAGGTTAACGGTTAGGAATATGATCAAAGACAAACACTAGACATGGATGCTTTTACTAAAGACTAGGGTAGTGTGTTGAAACTCGGGTTCTGACTCTGATTGGTTCCAATAAGAGAACATTATTTTGAAGAACATTTACATTCTACTTATCCCATGCTTCAAATGCCGTAAGTAGTACAAAAAACATCCTTAAACAGGGACATATCTGCCAGGATTGTTACATCACACAATCACATATGTCATGTATGGTTATGTTGTGCAAATCTACCCTAGACCATAAGTTGAAGATGGATGCCTAAATGATTAGATCTTCTGTAATAGAACTAACTAGGCAAAATATGGTTGATCTGTTGTAAATGAGCTTGCAGTTTCAAAAGCGTTGCATCATGGGATTGCCTTAATGACAGAAAAGGTGTTTGAAGTAATTTCAATGCATTCAGAAAGTCTCCAGACCCTTTTAGGTCTTGTGCTAAAATATTTTTTTAATTATTTAAGCCCTGACAATATCCTTGATATGCTCAGCTTATTGTCTGAGACAATAACAAAATGTATCACTATATGATAAAGTATTGTCATATTTCCCACCCCTTGCTCAGAGAAACGGATTGTGTGGAGGCATAGATCTGAAGAAGGCTCCAAAAAATTCTGCTGCACTTAAAATTCTCAAGAGCACAGTGGCCAGTGACATATGTCTTAAACAGAAGAAGTGTATAACAATCAGGATTCTTCCTAGAACTGGCTTCCTCACCGAACAAAGTAATCTGTGGAAAAAGGCTTTAGTAGGAGAAGTGAGATCCAGCTGCCTTTCTGGCCGAGCTCCAAACATGTGTGCAGATGGGATAAACTTCCAGAAGGTCAACTATCACTGCAACACTGAAGCTGGGCTTCATGGCAGAGTGGCCAAACATAAAAGGCCCTCTAGAGTTAGTAAAAAGCACTTAAAGGACTTTTAACCTGCGAGAAACAAAATTCACTTGCCTGATGAAAACAAGATTAAGCATCATGTTTGGAGGAAACCAGGCACTGCTCACCACCTGCCCAAAATAACCCCTACAGTGAAGCATGGTAGTGTCAACATCTTGCAGTGGCGATATTTTTCAGCAGCTAGTACAGGAATATTGGCCAAAGTTAAGTGAAATCTGAATAGAGCCAGAAGTACAGAGCTATTATTAATGAAAACCCGATCCAGACCAATCTGGAGATCAGACTAGTGACCCTAAGTATACAGCCAAGACAACACAGGAGTGGCTTAAGGATAACTCTATGTCTTTCAGTGGCCCAGCCAGACCCCTGGCTTGAAGTCAATCAAATACCTCTGGAGAGACCTGAAACTGGCTGTCTACTGATGGTCCCCATGCAACCTAAAAAAAATTGAGAGTATCTACAGATAAGAATGGCATACCTAGGGTTAAGCATCATTCCGAAGACATGAATGCATATGTGAATGCAATATTTATTTATTTTTATAATAAAAAAATCAGATTGATACTTTGTCATTATGGGGTATTTAGTGAAGAATGGTATCAGAAAGCTAGATTTATTAGCACAAGGACACAGCACGACAAAATGTGAAAAAGTAAAAGGGTCTGGATACTTTCGGAATTAGTTAAATGTTCTCTAATTATAAAGTAGCGCCAAATTTATAACCATAATTCAACATAAACATAGTGGTGCACTTGCACAGAAGAACTCCAATCATGTCCCAGTCCATGTTTACAAACTCACATAAAGAGACTGAGTGAGTGTTGGTGTCTGTTTGTAGGGTATTTGGGACACAGGCAGATCTTTGCCTCCCTCCTGCCTCAAATATTTTAAACAGCTGCCTTGCCCTGTGGCTCTGCGGTGCAGGAGACAAACATCTTGGCACTTGGGAAGCAGGCAGATAGGAGAGGATGCCAAAAAAAAAAGAGCTCATGTGGAACCAGCTGAAACTGCGTCTCTGCTGAATGGTACTGTAGAGATGATGAAACGATGTGGCCTAGTTTTAAACTGAATATCCACGCTGTTATTGAAAAAGGAAATTTTAATGAGCTCTTAACAAGTCAATTAATTTCAAAGACTTGGCGTTGAAATGAAAGTAAATTATCAGATACAGAAATATTTTAATAATTTTATTAAACATTTCTCCTATGTGAAGAAAAAATAGGTTGACTAATTGTAAGCTAAAATGTGATCATGCCATAGCATAACCACTGGAATGTGAGCAAAAAGCTAAAATTCCCTGATTAAGGAGTTTCTCGTTGGCATTTAGCAGACAAACTTATCCAGCATGACTTACAACTCTCTTAAATTTTCAAGCATTGTGGGTTAAGGGTCTTGCTCATGGACCAAACAGTGGCAGCTTGGCAGAGGTGAGATACAAGCCCAATCGCTGAATTAGTACCAAAAACACTCAATGTTAAAGCATCATTTTACATGCAAGCACTCTTTAAACCATTTACTGTGGAAAACACTGACTGGCCAGTTAGGGGTACTTGATAAGTACCCCTCTCTCTCTGGCCCCTATCAGGTCTTGATGGGAATGAGGCTAACTGGGATCAAGGCTGGGGTTTAAGGGTGCACAGCATAAAAGGAGCTAGACTAATCTAATCAGGTGCATCATGCAGCCACAGACTAATCACTGTCAATTACATAGTGGTTAGAGATGTATCCATGCTCGAAATAGCCTTCTATTATACCCTGGCCCGGTTAAGAGACGCTGGGGGAAAGAGAGGGCGAGATGAAAAGAGGAGGAGGGAAGTGAGCCGTACCTCATCAGCCCCATCAGGGCCATCAAAGCCCCATCTGGGAAGTGGCAGTGGTACTTATGCTGAAGAGCACAGGTGTTGCTGTTTAAGTGTTAATTAGATTAGCATGGATCAAAGGCGCCCTGCCACCATGAGAGCAAGCGACAGGGTAGAGGGAATGGAAAGAGTGAGAGGTGAGTCTACCCTCAGGGATTTATGAGGCTGTTTTGGGGTTTTGTGAAACTCTGCTCTCTGTCTCTCCGATCCAGATTGATTAATTTCCTGACAGTGAAGGTAGGATTCATTAGCTTGCTGTAGTCTGAGTTCTTTTCTCCGAGTGGCTTGAGCTGAGCTTCTGGAAGTATAGCTCACATGATTTCTTCATTTAACATTCCACAAATTTGTTTAACATTACAAACTGATTACTCTCTGGCTGACATTGGACTAAGCCCGTGTGGAGTTGGCATGCTTGCATAGAATTGCATTTGGCCATGTGTGTTTACTTCAGTTTCTGCCACATTCCAAAGACATGTGCTAGGTTAATTGATTGCTCTAAATTGCCCCAGTGGGAGTGTGTCTGACTAGTATCGCTATAACCTTGCTCCAGTCACGATTACCCATTCATGCCCATGCGATGTCAAACAAACAAGCAATTAACCTCTGTGTTTCCATTGCAGTCAATGCCAGTCCTAACCAACAAATACCATTTAGTTAAAAAAAGTAAATAAATGAACAAAGTCTACACTCTTTCATTCATATTACATCTGCAGCAAGAAGCAGATATTTATCAGACACAATTGTAACTTTAAACTCTAACTGAGCATTAAGGGTTGTGAAACGAAGATAGGTGCTTAGAACAGACAGAGGTTTCTGGAGCCCTTCTGACAGAGAATATACCAAGGAATTGTTGCAACATAGTGGAGAAATTCCTGGGAAACTTTTGCTATGCTTGGGCTGCCATGAGAGGAACCGTGGCTACAGCATATCCTGCAAATACAATAAAGAAAGTGTTAGATCCCAAACAGAACCTGGAGATGTCGCTAAACATGCTAAATATGGTTCAGTTTGTATCAGTCCAGGCTTCTTGTTCATAAAAGCGATGGTGACTGGCTGTCAATGGCACCTGGCTAAGCACTGGCTGCTAAGCACCTGGAAACGGTCCAGGCAAAAACAGGGCTGTGTACTGAAGGTGCCATCCAGTTCTGGATGATGGACAACAAAACTGTGGGAACTGCTTGTACTTGTCAGCGGAAAATACAATCCTCTCTACTGGTGGTCTAAGGCTGTCTAGACCCTATCTGTCGTGTGTGTGTATGCTCTCATATAACCACTTCTCCAAATACCTTCTATATCATCTCCTTGCAATCATGTCTTCATGCAACACCAGACCAAGATGAATGGCAAAACTGAGTCCTTGCATTGATATGCTAGTGTATTAGTCTGCTGCACCACTCAAGCATTTGCTAATAAATTCTAGGATAAGAAATTTTTACATGCTGAACAGTTAATTAATGTTAACGACCTTGCTCAAGGGCCCAACAGTGGCAGCTTGTTTGTTAGCCACACAGGTTAATGAGGTACTACCAAATATGTAAGATCAGCCTCTGAAAACCCACCATCATGAATGCAGATACATTAGACACAGGCATTGGTGTACAATACGTAGCATTATCAATCTCTCTCCAAAGATCTTCTCTGTGAAAACCTTCAGTCTCTCAGAATTAAAGAACACCAGCAAGGACTTTGGCGCTGTCAAGGCTAGAAAGAGGGATCCTAAGTTAAAAGCCAATCTCAGTGTGCTGATCTCTCCAGCAGAGTGCAGGGCAGCTCCTGCAAATCAACAAACTCACAACACAGCTCAGGAGCTGCCACACTAATAACACAGCTCAAGTGACAGCATCAATAGCTCCAAGAGAACCTGGCAACCTCCTCATGATTGGTACAATCTGAAATTTACCCTGCTCATTTACATTCTTTCTTTTTATCGACATTCATATTGCCTTAAAAGCATGACACCAGGCTGAACTTTACCTCATAGTGCAAGGCATGTGTGCTCAAAAGTTGCCTGCTGCAAGATTACCACTCTTCTCTTATACACTTCAACAGGGAACACAAAAAATTGCTACGAGTGAATGTGTAGAGGTGTGCATGACGCGCATGCAGGTGTCAGCTTAGGCCCTGTCAAATATACAGCGTGCATACAAACCACAGACATAAATCAAAACAAATCACAGACGTATTCCCAATAATTATTTCTTTGATCCTCTTCAGGGTTCAGACTTTAACTATGACAAATTTCTGCAACTTCAATGTACCATTAACTAGTCATTTCATATGTGAGATAGTACAAACGGTGTAGGGATGTGCCTAAACTTTTGAATGTGTCACATTTCTCGTTGCATTATTTGCAACATGTTCTGAAGTTCTAAAATAGGTTGTGTTCCAAACTGAATTTATTCAATCTTTCATTGATATTTTTCCAGTGGTGTAGAAATGTTTGAATAAGACCCTGTGTGAGATGTTTCATGACTAACAGCTGAACTAAAGGTGTGTGTATATTAGAGTCATAAGAAATTGAGATATCACACATTGTCACTCTCTAAATGATTCATTAGTTTTTATATGGTGTCAGAACTTGATTTGTTACTGGGATATTAAAATGAGTAGATATGTAATTTAACAAGGAGTAACCAAACTTTTGCAAAACACTCCAGCGTCTGCTGACATATATCATTGTCGGAGTGGGCAGAAATGCCCATAAATTGTTCACATAATATATGGCTCATAATCAAGGTCATAAATGTGGCAATAAAAGTGTGGTTTAATGACTGCAATGGCTGCAAAGATTAATAATGAATGCAGAGCATCAAGCCAGACACTTTATGCGTTTTTCCCCAAAAGGCTTCAGTTGCCTTCCAAAGGAAGAATGTGGGTCCTGTTTGGAAAAGTTGGACTCACTCCAAGGGATGTGCAATACATTATCATCCAAGATAATATCTAAACTTTAACACTGTGTCGGCACATGTTATTGAGTATGTCACTCACACTGCAAATAACAAACAAGCAAAAAAAACAAACAATCACTTAAAAATACCCCAAACACATCTAACTGTGCATGAAGTTAAAAATCCATGAACAAACTGCCCAAAAGGATTCTGAAAACTGAAATCTGTATGGTTGCTGTTAACGAAGTTTGATAATAAACATATTTCTCTAGCTGTAAACAAAACCACTGTGCAGAATATGAAGACCTAAACCAGCCATCAAGGTACCAGCACAAAAATACACAGCAAGCGTTAGTAAAATACTTCAGAAAATAAAAACCTGACACAACGAGAAAAGCAACAGACAGCAAGTTATGACAAATGCTGTCACCAATTACAACATAACATTGTGCCATATCAAGCGGTACAAGAGGGTAATAAAGCTTGAATACTTTAAGTGCAAGATATACACTGCCTAATTATTTCAGCCAAATATTCCATATGTTTAACTGTTTATTGACAAATATATACAGTTTAAGAAAAGACTTAATATTTACAGTGTTGGCCCTTCTTTAAGACTTCTGCAATTCGCCTTGGCATGTTGTAATCCAGCTTCTATGCAAAATCTTAAATGGGGGAAACCATTCATGCCTAATCAATGTTTAGAGTTGATCACAGTTTCTGGGTTTTTGTTCGCCCACTATATTTGAGGATTGACCACAGGTAGGGGTGTCACGATACACATAGCAATATATATATTTTTTTCGATACGGGGGTTTGGATACGATACGAGCTGTGACTCGAATACATTAAGATTTTTCTTATGACGATCCTGGATTCCGTAATTTGCTAAGGGAAATTGAGCCTCGTTATAAAAATCTTGCGCTCATTTCTATGAAAACTTCTAGTACCAGTCATCCTTTTCAAAAATTTTGTTTGTATTAGCCTGTCCGCCCTCTACATAAAAATAAAAAATAAAAGAGAAATTAAAATAATTTTCTTTCTCCATGTTGTATAGAAAATGTATTGTATTGTGGAGCAAAAACAGCAATATGTATCGTATTGTGAAATTTGTGTATCGTTTCACCCCTAACCATAGGTTCTTAATGGGATTGAGATCTGGGGAGTTTCATAGCCATGGACCAAAATTTCAAATGTTTTGTTCACCAAGCCACACGGTTCTCACTTTTGCCTTGTCACGTGTTGCTCAGTGATGCTCGAAAAAGCATCACTAACATCTAAAGATAATACAAATTGCCAACATAAAAAAACTGATGCATCAAATAAAAAATGTTAATTAAACATTTCTTTCAATAGTTCCAATGCCACTTTCCCACTATCTGAGTGCAATTCAGCTAAAATATATGGGTGCCTGTTTGGACGATAAAACTCGAAAGGAAAAAAGCACAACCTTGGGAAAAAAAAGTTGGGGCAGCAGAGAAAATATATATTACGAAACACTGTGTTTCTTACATTTCATTTGACTGTTATTTAATTATTAACCCGATGTATTTTATTAACTTAATTTCATTTCTTAATAAAATTCCATTCTTGCATTTCAGGCCTGCAACATATTTAATAAAAGTTGGGACAGTAAAGCATTCACCACTTTGTGTTGTTGACATTCCTTTCAGCAGACTTAAAATGCATTTTGCCACAGCTTTTCTGTTTCAGGTATTATTTGATCCCATTTGTCCTGCAAATGCTTAAGAAAATTCTCAAAATTCTCCACACATTCTCTATTGGGACAGGTCAGGACTGCAGGTAGGCCAGTACAGTGCCTGCACCCTGTATTTCTACACCTGATTCTGGACATGGTTAACGTGAGGCTTCTTTTTTGCACAGGAAAGTTTTAAGTGGTATTTGTGAATGCAACTACATATTGTAGTACTTGTAGTACAGTTTTGCCAAAGTAGTCCCTTGATATTCTTGAATGGTGGCTATTGATGCAGTTTAAGATCAAGTTTAAGATTTCGCCCCTTGGCATTTTTATTTTCTTTTTGGGCAAATTTCTCCAGAATCCTTGAAGTGTACAACGACCTTATGCACTGTGGAAGAAAAATATGCAACACCCTTCCAAACTGTATTTGAGATACATTGGTTTTAAACATTTCAATAATTTTCTTACTGATTTGTTGCCAAACTAGAGATCCTAGAAAGACATACTTGCTTTTCTTTGATGCTGCTTTTATACTATAAATGATTACAATCATCAGTTTAAAATCACTATTGCACTATTATTACTATTTCACTCATTCACTACTAGCTCTAAATCTTTTTTTGGAATGTGTTGAAGGCCTGACATGCAAGAATTTATGTTTATTAACAAATAAAATTAAGTTTACCAGACAAAACATGATTCATACCATCCGCAATGAAATGAAAGTCAAAGTAAATGTCAGAAACACCATGCTTTCTTATATGGATTTCCCGTACTGACTCAACCTTTTCAGATTTCAGGGTTGGATTAAAAAAAAAAAAAAAAAAAACAGAAATAAGTAAAAGGCATATGAATCTGAAAAAAATGATCTAAACAAAAACTTTTTATCATTATATGCAATTTCTCCATCTCATTCACTTATTTGAGTGAATAGTAGTAGACAGACCCAGATTCATTTTCTCAGTGGCGGAATGCCAAGAGCTAAATCTTACACATATTCATTATGCAAATGGACAAAAACAAGCTCACGATCAAGGAATGTGCAGAAACGTGCACACACCTGTATTCAAAGTCAGCTAAAACTTGCGTACACAAGCATTATTGCACACACACCTGAACACTCTTGAATGTTAACAAGCACGGCGCCATACTCAGGTTCGAGAGCTCGACGTGGATAAGAAGAATAAAGCCCTGATTGATGCCGCAGCCTCTGATTTGGAACAGATGGGATTAACTCCACCCTTGCAGTCCTGGGAGAGAAGGTGTTAAGACAGTCGCACAAACACCGTTGTGTGTGACACGCAGCAGCAGGCGGCCACAATGATTTGTCTAGATTCCGCGGCTGGGATGTAATTGCCGCAAAATGTCACCATGGTGATTATGAGCGATTTGTACTCCGTTGCAAAGGAAACCAAATTAAAAGAAGGTCCGCTTGATGAGGGAATATTTAATGAAGCACTAAATGATGAATGTGCATGCACGCACAAGCTGCTTCACTCAATTTCTCCCACATAAACACATGCAAATTTTCAGCAGGCGTTCACACAATAAATGCATTTAAATCATTATAATAATAAAAAAAAAATAAGCCAGACAGAAACTAAGGCCTAAGCTTGATTGTCATGTAAGTAAATATCAAATAGCACTTTAATAAGAGGGACAGCACCGACAAGCGAGCAAGGAGAACACATTAACTGGGCTTCATTTAAATAGTCTATTATGGGCTGGGTATATGCTAATATTAGGGTGAGGACTGACTTAGCTCAGCTGGGAGTGAAATGGCTGTGACATAAGGAAAGGGGTTTCCATCTACAGGTCTAATGGATTAGTCAATGGGTTCAGCACAGCACATGGTCTAACTGTTTATCTACACCTCATCTGCACTCCAAGCACAGCATCATCTCACATTCTCTCTCACACACACACACACGCGCACACACACACACGGACACACGCACACGGACACACGCACGCATACGCACGCACACGCACAATCCAAAGACCATCTCATATCATTGCAAAAGACTGTGATGGCAAAAACCTACCACAACAGGGTTCAAAACTCACCTCTGTCAAGCTGCCACTGTTAGGTTAGGTCGTTGAGCAAGGCACTCAACCCACAAATGTTGAATTCTAAGACTGTATCTGTACTTATACAGTACTGTGCAAAAATCTTAGGCCACTATTAAACAAACATTTTAGTTGGAATATCAATCTTTTTGGGAAGTGAAAGTGTCTTTGTTATTACGTTTTCCCAAAAAAGTAGTGCTTGCTTTTGCCAGAGCCCTTAACAAATTTATAATTTTAGCAATAATAATATTGACCAAACATAACATTGTTGACAACTTGGATTTGTCACTCCATAATACTCTTTTCCACTAATCTTCATCTCAATTTTTGTGAGCTTTATTATGTCCTGGCCTTAAAAAATACTATTCCTAATGTAAAAGGGTGAACCTGGTGACCAGATGAAGATGATTGTCAGATGCTGCTGTTGAAGTCACAATAAACACTTGCCACTGTAGTCTACAGAAGGTGTTTTTCTCTTTATGATAGGGCATATGCCTTTCCTGCAGTGGTTGTTTTCTAACAACATGGCTGAGAAATAATTAGATATGGTCATTATACCAATGCTGAGACAACAGTATATCTAATTTAATAGTGGACTTTTGTCCAATACTGTATTAGCAGTTATTCATCCATGCTTACATATAGTACCAACCAGTAGTTTGGACATAACTGTTTTAAATCTGTAGTTCTGTGTTATTTAATTCATATCGCAGTTACCTTGAGGCAATAAAGTAATACAATTCAATTATGCAATGCTGAGATGAGTTTGCTACTAGAGCACTGCAGAGCTGTTAACTGCCAATTTCTTAGGTTAATGCCTCTAATATGCTTGTTATCTGCAGCAGAGTTGGCATGTGGTCCTCATTTCCTGGGGTGATCTCAGTAAGAGCTTCATTCCAGCGTTTTATTGAACTGGACATTGTACGTACATGTCAAACCTTCATAACATCCAAAGATTTTTCTAGCTATTTTGGGGCTTTTTTGGCCACCATTTCTTATCAGAAGCATGGACATTCCGATTTGCTTAATTAAGTTTGTCATATTATTGATTATTAAAACACAAAAAACAAAGGTTGCTTCAAATTAACTCACTGATTATTATCAACACTACCATGCCACAACACAAATTAAATGATCTTGGGACTTATGACTAAGAATGAAGATACAGCACTTCCGGCACCATATATATATATATCATCCACAGTCACCCAACACGCAACCTCCTTACAAAATATGTAAGAAGTAAACAATATTAATTATTTTACAATATAATTATGCTTACAATATGAATATGTGGAGAATCCCACAATAACTACTGGACATTCTGAACCTGTCCATGCCCATTACTGTCAGTGTGTTTTGGCAGTCCTGGGTGACCATACACTCTACTGCATAATAAAGGAGGAGCTACTTGTTTTTAATATGTGTTGGTTTAGGTTGGGTGATTGTGGATGCAAGTCCATGACAGTCAGCACGCTTTGATCTTCAGTTACTTGTTGCTTGGAGAAGTACATGACTGCATCAGGGTTTTTTTTTTGCTTCAGTATAAATCCTTTTATAAAAAGCTCTAGTCAAGCATTTTCACCAGTGATCTCAGACTTGATGCATGACACTTAAATACATAGAAAACCAAGCTTTCCATAACATCACAAGGCAGCCTTCGGAAGCTTTTGGCACTCACTATGCCTTTTCCAGCCTTGGCTCTAAATATATTGATTAATGCACTCAAAAATCTGTTTTTACTGTGGACTGTATTTATCATGCCTGGTAAAGCTCAGATCCTTTTATGAGCAAATACTACAGACCTAATTACAATTCACTACAAACAGTTCACAAAATGTTCTCTTGCAACTTTGTGCTTCTTTGCGAGGTCTCAATTAAACACATTTAGGCACATCTTGTTTTTGAAAAGTTAGTATAATTATTCAAATGGGACCTTTGATTTTGAACACATATTTGGTCTTGGCAATATTTATGTATGAACCCATGATTAGGAAGCAGTTTATCAGAAAGGGATTTGGATTATAAAGAACTTTAAAACTTTTTCAAAGAACACGGAAGTCAGTGAACAGCCTCGAGCTGCTTAGTGACCCCTACAGGATTTTCTACGGGAATGCAGAAAATCTCAAAAGCATTGTTTTTTTATCATGCAGAAAGTCTACTTTAAATTCACTTGCAAAACTTGAGTTAGGGAACACTACATAGACGAAAGAACTCTGTTCCGCTTGGTTAGACTACATAAGCATGCGACAATAAATGACAAATGTGCTTTCTGCTTCTTTCAAATGCCAGCCATAAAAAATTCATAACAGTACACCAATTACACTATATTTAAACCCAGATCAGCTAATTAGAGGCATATTTTTCATTTTAGCCCTTCTACTCCAAACACTTGAAAGAAAGGGAGAACTGGTAGGGTGAAACTTTCAATAATGGCTCGCTCTTTTATTTTTATTTTCCATTTTCCTTTGTTAAAGTGTAAAAGAAACACTTTCATTTCCTCAGGCATTCTGAAATATGGATCAGGCCAACCAGGGCATGAAGAAAATGGGAGACTAGACAAAAGCTGGCACAGTTAGGTTTTAATTACAAGCACTAATGCCGATTTACAGTGCCAAAGTCCCATGTCTTCACTATACACAGTTAACACCACTTAGAAAAAAACTTGTCTTTTCTTTTTAAGCTCTCGCATGGTGGAAAAAAGTGTCAGTACAGACTGATAATTTCACACTGATTTACCAAGTGTGATAGAAGCTTTGTGCCTCTGCAATTTGCCAACAACAGCCATAAAGTAGATAAGACATTACTGATATGCATAAAAATTAAAATGGGACAAAAAAGTGTGCCAGTTTAAAGTAAAGGTGAGCAACAATCTTTACGCTGATAATCTCCAATACTTCTCAGAGCTAAGGCAGATGCTTCAGAGCTTTTAAATGTCATGTTTAAAGAATTGGAATCGACCAGGTTTGCTGTTTCCGTCATGTCATTGAGAGTTCATTTGGGAACGCTAGTAAAGCAGATGTGTGAAACTGAAATAAAATTGTGTAATGAATGATGGTATTAATTAAGAAAGCAACATTAGGCAAATCAAACATGCCAATTTGACATGCTTGGCTTTAAGTAAACAATGTCTGCACTAAGCCCATTAGTGGAACTGTTCCTAAAGCCAGTTAATAGGATATGGGGGTGCTTGCTAAATGGATGGTCCTGGGGTATTTGGCACGACCTCAAGGAAGTGCTGATGACACTCAGCTAAATGAGAGCATTCAGAGAGCTAATGAACCCAGAGTTTTCTCAAATTTCTTCTTCAATATCTAGAGTTCTCTGTCTCCTCAATTGATTCTTTGCCTCTTTTTAGTGACTATGGGTGTAATGAATAGGGTATTTATCTAGCTCATTTATTAGGCACTTTGATCCATTCTGAAAAGTTCTCTGATTACCCAAGAACAGATTCTTTAAATATTCTCTTCTGTAATAAACTACTCAAATTTACATGGTAAAGTATAGATAATGAGTCTACAATGAGCAATACAATACAATAATTAAACTAATACAGTATATATTCTGCCATCCCTCACCAAATATTTTTTTTGATTGTCTAAATGGACACAACTGCAATGAACAAACTTAATTATTAAATTAATAAAAGGAATCTATAAAATGAACCTGTATAAATGACATTTTAATGAATCATTAATGGACTAAAAACATTGTGAGAGCCATTTGAAAAGGTATCCAAACTTTTCCACGTCTATGGTTGACTTTTATTTATTTATTTTTTTTTAATTTATATACAAAATAAGTTATCTGGCAAAATGTGCCAAGGTTTTGAACAAGTCTAGATTTGTTGCCTGATGGGGAAATACACACATTCATAAAACATTGGTAGACTAGCACAGTATTTGTGGGAAAACATTAACTAAACAACACAATGACCAATCTAGGATGCTTCTATAAATGCTTATAAAGTAGAGTTGCCCCCTCTCATATGGATAGCAAAATCATTATATTGTGGACAGATTGGATATACCAGTGACATCTCAATAACAACATTCCAGGAAGCAAGGCTAAGTTGGTCCTTAAAACTGTGGGTAAGACATGGGTTCATTGGTAACACTGCTGCCATTTAGTGTTTTGTTTTCAGCACATGGGGTTGTTGGTAACACCCCCACCATGCAGTTAGGGTAAGTCTATTTTTGACTGATCCCTGTACATGTTTCTGTGACAGATATTGGCACAAAGCTTTTTCCACTTTTCCATTATCTTAGCACCTACCACCCACCCATTTCAATCATTTGCCCACACACCTGCCTGCCACACAAGCAGTCACATTGAGCTCATATTTTCTTATTAATATGTATTCAATACTTACATTATAATATTGTTCTTGTTATTCTTTGTTTTAACAAATTACTAAATTTGTATAATTAAAGTGAATGGTACTGACATTCAGTAAAATATGAACTCATATGAACTGATTGACAAAAATATAAAACATACCCATATAGTTATGTTGGATTGCTACCTTTGTTTGCCCTGGCGTTATGAAAGAGAAATTTGCTACAGAACGAATAGCATCATCTTTAGTGACTAATCCAGGTTTTGTTTGGGATCCGACGACAGTCGGGTTCAAGTATGGAGACATTGTCATAAGGTTTGAAATCCTATATATACTATATACTATATACTATAGAGCAACACACAACTTTTGGTGTGATGATCTGGGGAGCCATCGCATGCCCCTTGTAGGGGTCAAGTGTTCCCTCTAATGGCAGAGCTACCAAGTGCCATTTTTCAGCAGGACAATGTTTGCCCATGCACAGAAAGGTTTTCTCCAGGAATTAATAAATAATTAGCCTGTCTGGAAGCTGTATACCTCCATCTCCAAATCGATCTTATCTTGTATTCTGGCAAGAGATGGCCAAACAGGGTAACTAGAGCCTCAATTCATTTGTACAGTTTTCCCCAATAAACTTATCCTTTCACTCTAATATTGGAATTGCGTAGATACATCGTTATAACATTCTTACATATAAAGTTGAATTTAATTTCAACAACTCCTGCTATTTTTGCCAATAAGTATACATTATATTTGTCATGTTCCTCCAACCATTGCTGAATATATTTTGCAGTATAGAAGGACACATTATCTGGCTAAAAGAGTGCACTGCCATTAAGAAATACCTTAGCCATGAAAAGGTGTACTTGGTCCGCAACAATGTTTAGGTAAATGGTACAAGTCAAGGTAGCATCTACAGTACATAAATGCCAGGAGCCCTACTTTACTAATGCTAATGTTCGCTGATATCTCCCTCTCTATTTCTATTTGCTTAGCCTTTTTTGAACTTTTCATTCATTTTCAGATCACCTCAACCCTGAAAATTTGAACGAAAATTGCAAGTTTCACATTTTTAAATATAAAGTGTTGGCAGGGTTTCTGACAGTTTTGTCTGAATGAATGAGTTGGTGTATTTATATGTGTCTGCTGGTGATTTCCACTGCAGGCCATAGCAATAACTTCTGGCAACTAAAACATCTGGTCTAATCTCAGACGCTTTAAGATGTATGGTTGTTGGTATCTGTTCATGATTGGCATCTGCAGGATCTAGTAGGACAACATAACTGGCATCATAACTGACTTTTTTTAATCTAAATGGTTTCCACATGAAAGGTTTGCACATACACACAGAGCATGACAGTTACCAGGAGTTTTGCAAACTTTCTTTTCACTGTGGGCATTTTAACTTGCGTCCATTCGAAATGACAGTATGTACACGTGAGGGGCAATTCTCCAATGGGAAGCTTTTCAAAGCAAATGGTGAACAAAAAAGTTTTAAAAGCAAGCTTTTTTTGGGAAGCTATTTTTATTTATTAAATGAATGGAGATTACAGTTGAATTTTAAAAGTACTGGTGTTTATTGAAAAAAAAAAATCTAACTTAAAAAAGCTCTTAATTTTTAAAGGGTATTGATTTTTTTTTGGCCTCAAATGGCTGTGGCTCGGTGCCTGCCCTGGCGAGAAGTGCATGTTTTTGACACATCTGTTTATTGCAATTGTATATATGCCTACATAGTTTAAGGTTGCTTGTGTGGTACAGTGGTTTAATAACAGATCATAGCACAGATCTGTGTTTGACTGCCGAAGGTCTCTTCTGGCTGGATCTGGTATCAAATGCATACACAATTGGCTGTGTATGATTAAGGGTAGACCAAACAATAATAATCCCCCAGAGCTGCAACAGCAGTTAATACCCAGCCATGTGGTAGGCTGGTGTCCCATTAGGGAAACAATTTTGCCTGTGCACACAATACATCAAATACACACAGAATAATTCTACATGCCATTCCCACAGTGCTGTGACATCAAACATCAGAGATGACTGAAGAGAACATTATTAATTCCATAACATGAAATATATTACCAATAGATGCATTATGCAATTATGCTTTTTGATCTTGGCAGTGGATGATTCTTGGTTGTTTGTTCACAGCAAGCGTTCTGTATGTTTTTGTATTTTTACACAGACAGTTTTAGCTTTGTGTGCTTTTTACTATTTTAAAGAAAAAGTTTTCTATTGTGACAGCACAAAAACCTACACTATTTTATATTAAAACTTCAGTATGATGTGGCGCTTGTCTGCCTCAAAGTGGAAACCTATGGCGTGTAAAACAAAGAGTTTGTTTTATAAACTCTTTTTTGGCCTTCTGTAATGGTGTGCGCGCACCCAAACAACGTCAAATATGGCAGCACTTATGAATAGAAGTTGAAACATGGCAAACAAATCCGTGATGTTGAAACATAACAAAAAAATGTCTCAACTCATGCTGTGGCTAAATGCAATGAACACTGAAGTATTTTTGCTGTGGCTGAATGTGGAATGGCATTCTACTATACTTCGCATATTATGTCAACATGAGGTATAGCACCTGATTTAAAGTGAACTTGTACATGGTGGAAGTAACAAAAGTAAATTAAGATAACACTATCAATAACAGTAAGATACCAATAACATAAATAACAATAGCAGACTATACTGAATGTAAAGTAAAAATGTAAAATGTAAAATCTGCACATTTCTTTTCTGTTCTTCAAGGTAGAAAATAGCTGGTAGTATTTCTGATACTGGAGCAGGAGAGTAACCAAAATCGGTGTGTTTTTCTCCAAGAGATCCAGTAGCTGGACAGGCTACACTAAATTGCTCAATTTATGCTATTCTAAATTGAAATCTAATGCCCTCAGCTGCATTGGCAAGGCTGAACATTCCGTGGTACTGAATACAACTTGGACCTTGCAATGTGAACCACTCAAGTGTGGAAAGATCAGAAGGAGTAAATGCTAATGGGTTTCCAATTTAAAAATGTCTTAAAATAATGTCCAGTTATGTTAACTAACCTAACCTTTGTGACATACCAGTCAAATTAATTATGTGCAAGTACTTTAGTACCAGGGACAGGCTTGATCCATGCCTCTGGTTACTGTCTGTGTGGAGTCTCTCTAGGTATATTTGGGTTTTCTCTGTGTATGCAACAGAACATGGCAGTAGTTTAACAGGCTACTTTAAATTGGTGTAATGACATTAGATATGCTCACAACAATTCCAGTGGGAGCTTTTAACACCACTGGTGACTTAGCAAACAAAGCTCGAGTGAGTAAACAATAACAGAAATAACTAATATCTGGTGCCCAGTGCATGTTGTTTAAGGACAACCCTCTATCACACTTCAGCATTTGATCTTTGTAAATCTTCTCAAAGGGCACAAGGTGAGAACCAATCCTGTACCTGGCAGTTCATCACAAGACAGTCGCATGAGCTGCTTTCACACCAAACATTTCTAGGGACTAATTTGGCAGGAATTACTGCCTGCAGAGCACCCTGAGAACTGCATTCACTCTACATTCCATTTTTTGGTTTGCATTCATACTGCCATTAGGAACACTGCATGGTGCTGAAGTGAAACAAGCGAAGCAAATTTCACTTATAAAGATCACTTATAGCCAGTAATGAAATGTAACAAAACTACTTTGCTACAGTACTAAACAATTTCTGGAGTTTCTGTACTTTACTTTTTTGCTTAATTCTGTCAACTTTCACTTTTGCTTCACTAGACTCCCTTTTTTCCTTCAAATTCTTTATAATACTTTTACTCCAGTACATTTGACCTACGCATCTTCGTTACTTCATTATTACAAATTAAACTGCTTTATTAAGATCTTTGTAAAACAGGCAAACAAGGTGGTTTGGTGAATTTGTGATGCTTAATTGCAAGTTAGATCATTGGTTGGCTAAGCATATTAATGTGCAAGTACAAATGTGCTCTCAAACTCATATATATTTAAGATAAAGATTGATAAAGTGAGGCCACAACATTGATGTTATTTCTCAGAATCGGCATAAAGCCTGTTCGATAACATTTCTGCAATCAAAACCTTAGTGTGACTATGTGTATTGATGTAAGGTTGTTTTCAGAATGTCTAGAGTCGTTCCTGCCTTGTACCCTGTGTTGCCAGCTAGGAACCAAATTTTCTGCAACTCTGACCAGGATTAAGCAGATAAGAAAATTAATGAATGAAAATAGAGCTGGCTGTACGGCAGCGGTAGCTCGGTGGGTACCACCGCTATCTCACAGCAAGAAGGTCCTGGGTTCAGCCTCAGGGTGGAGTCACCCGGGTCCTTTCTGTGTGGATGAATCGGAAGATAATGAATGAATGAATGAATAGAAATAGAGCTTAACACTTAATTCGTCATTTTTCACATTATTATTTACTTTTGGCAAAATAGCAGTCCACAAATAGGTCATATGGAAGCATGCCAGATTTTTGTTATTTTCTTTGAGAATTTGAGAATGGGATTCTGCGATCTTCAATCTGTCAATAATTCTTGGAGGGAAAAAATATGTCATATGTCTTATCCTCATCAGTGCACTTTCATGCAATGTAATTCTGCCACAAGCAGTACTGCAATTCTAGTATAGTATAATTGTAAAGTATGTCTACTAGGCATAATGCTGCATGACCAACAGAAGCACACTTCAACTTTAGTTATACGGCTCACTTTCACTATCTCCCTTTTTGCATCTCTGGAGATTTCAATGTCAGGATTTCAAGAAGACATCAAATCCACTCTTACGGGAAGGCTTTCAAATAGATTGTGGTGCATGACTGTGGGGAGTTATTTTCACCCAACCATAAGAGGAGGGCATCTCGTCACATGGGTAACTTGTTGCACCATTAATATTTCCAACATCAGAGGGTGCTACTTAAAAGAGGAACACTAGCTTTATGTCTACTTGGTCTGATGTCACATCCAGTCTCTGATAAGCAAGGCACGCTGTGATCTGAGATGAGCACAGGTTTGACATTTTCCATATTCTGAAGTTTAAAAACTGGAACATTATTATTTATATTATTATGATGATGATTATAATGATGATGATGATGATTATTATTATTAATATTTTGATTAATTCCCTTCAGTTTTAAAATTAATTTAAAATTGGTACATTTGTACTTAATAGAAGACAGAATAAAATATATTTGTATGCTTTTGTGAATGGTCTTCATTAAGCTATCTTTACAATATTGCAAATACTGTAGTTTGAAGTAACTTGCCTACGTGATTATGGGACAACATGTCATCAAGATGTGATTTGTCTGCATTGAGCCATTCCCAAAGAGCCCTCCAAATGTGACTTGGATTCAGTGTGTAGTATGCACTCAGTGGCATGATCATTAGTGCCAGACTAGCCAAGACCTGAATTCAAAACCTCCTCATACAACTCTATCGAGAGTAAACTGAGAATGGTGTAAAAAGGAAACACGTGTAGAGAAAGTGTATCCTGTGGATGTAATCAAAAAGGCAAAACTCCATTGGGAAAAACAGCACAAAAATTGGATCAATGAACAGTTGAAAAACATCATCGGCAGAGTAATTCAGTTTTCTGTACCAAGCTCATGGAAGGATCATAATTTATCACAAGTTAGCATTACTACAGTGCTGAGAATAATCTACCTCCCAAATAGTGCCCGGTCTGTGGAAGTCTTGTGGGGGTCTTGACCTATTCTGTAATAGTAGAACTATAAACTTCTTCCATATGATAAGTAGAACTTAAACAATGCACATTAAGTGTCAAAACAAGTAGGTGTACCTAATAAAGTGAATACTAAAAAAAGGAAGAAAAAGAGTAAACTTTACAAGAACAGGCTGCATGTAACCATCATCTCAATGGCTCTAATAATACAAGTCAGGCACAAACACTAAGGGGCAATTTCGAGTGACCAATAAACCCAATGCATGCATTTAGAATGTGGGAGAACACCAGAGAAAACCCATGCTGACATGGGGAAGGCATCCACACAGAATCTGAAGTCTTGATACAATATCCAGAGATGACTTTAAACCACAGTAAAATCTTGCATGCCGTACAACACGTTAGCTATTTAAATTTCCACATGGTCATTCTCTGTGAGAACACCCTCCAGGGTTACCCTTCATTCTCAGAATCATATCAGCAAAGTGATGAGTAACTGGTTCAATTAATAGGTAAAGGTTAAATAATTTTGGAAATTAACGATGAACCCCTGCTCCATCGGTGGTTATGTCCACCTGCCCCTCATGGTTATAGAATTGCTCTTTTGCAAGTTGACATCATAATATGCATTCTGTGAGTTTTGCGCACATTTAAGGCCAGGTCTATAATGCCCCCATGCTCTTCTTTGTAGGATAATTCAGTAAAGTGACATTATATGTTCAAATGCGTAGAATGCATGATTTAAGGTTTTCCCATACTGCTTAGCTAACTTTCAGATAGGGACAGTGATAAATGAAAGAAACACAACGATGTACAATTCATGAATGTAGACAATTTGTTGCTATGGTCACTTTATGTCCGTCCATTAATGGAAACAGATTTCAATATAAATACTACTGGAGATGTTAAGGTCTGTTTTTAGTTATATGTAAACCCTTATTAAAAAAAATAATAATAAAGTTTACTTTGCAAGTATATCGTATGCTTTTCTTACAATCTAGCCAATATGACTATCATTTTACTAAATAATTTTAATAAGAATAAAAATTTTAAACCATTAATACATTTTGTAGACATGCATTCTAAGTAGTGAGCTCTGCTATTTCACACTAATTAACACACACTAAGACATTTATAGTATAAAGTATACTTTTCTGGAGTCTGTGTGCACATAATTAATGTCTTAGTGTGTATTAATTCGTGTGTTTCTAAAATAGCAGAGCTACATGTGTAATAAAGCAGGAAACTTAGGTTTGAGAAAAGAAACAAGTAGTATAATGAAAATCAACAAAAAGAAATGCATGAACTGTTCACAGCGAGCTTAAGTAAACTCCCATCAGCTCTAATGAGAACTCTAACCACACTTTATAATAGCAATACACAGAGGATCACACAACATGCGTGCACAATGCTAAGTACACATCAATAATGAAAACAGATAAAATATGCACCGTGAGGTAATAAGTAAGGGCACAACTAATTTCAGAGTTAAAAACATGCATACCAGGAACTTGAGCCTCAAAACTGTTTGCACCCTATCCTGCATGGCACCAGAGCTTCTTCATTTTCATCTGGCCCAGCAATATTTACTAAGACTAAAATACTACATTACATTACTTTCAGGTGGAATTTAAAACATGTACATTTATAGTCAAGTAGTATATTGTTTAGAGTTATTATATGGTCGCGCACTTCCATGAGAATATTGCACGTTTCATTTTCGGTTTTGCTTCTTCTTATAAGCTGTTTTATCTGATGTTAATGTGTTATTTATTTATTTGTGTTACTGGGTTGTGTTTAGATATAAGCAAAGCTCATGAGCGTGGTGCGTCGGAGACTAAGTTACTGACATGAGTCAGCATCTATGTATGTGTGTATGCGTAAATTTGGGACCTTTCTCAAGTGCCCGAGGATTAAGCAGAGTGAGTTTTTCTCAGAGCTAATATCAGGTCTTCATTGTTTGAACAGAAACATACATTAAGTGAATCACCCATATGGGTCAGAAAATCTGTACTGCTCAGTATCATAGTTTTTTGTTTCTTTGACTAATTTTTAAATACAGCTTAATGAAAAGTTCACAAGAAAATGAAACACAGCAAGCTTATTGACCCAAGGCTAATGTGTATGAGTGATGCTCAACACAAAACACACTTTATTTACACACTGGTATTTATTTGTGCTAATTCTGTTCAGGCACTTGGTCAGGGAGGGTTTGAATATGGGATACTAATAATTGCTTAATTATTACAGTTTGTGAACTCTAATAAGTTTAGATACAAGGTAGCTACAGGTAATACATTAAGAAGCATTCATCAAAACATCCATACAATAATCATAATAAACATATTACAGCAATAAATAGAGTAATTAAGCTGTGCTTGCATCGCGACTAAAGGACTTTTGAACTCTGGAAGTACACAAAGTTCTCTGAAAACTCTATTTACCACAGTGTTTTTTTTATTATATTTACAGACATAAAAATAAAAACCAATTTCAAGGCTGTGGGTAAAAGCTTGGATGTGATCACCTCCACCCACCTACACATTGTTTTTTTCTTAGCTAACTTTTGCTTTATTTGCAGTGACTAATGCATTTGGAATCACTTCAGATATTTCTCACTTTTTAACTCAAGTACATTCTCACACAATATTTGACAGGCTTTCACTACAGAGGTTATAATACAACCATATAACACAAACACCAAGTATTACCATTCCCTATGTCTTCAAATCGAGGAAATTACCAGCTTACTTTTAATAGTAAGGTTTGTGTCGCTATGTCCATTTGCCATGAAATGCTTTGTTACTCATGGTTCAGTTTAACACAACACCTACATACAGTGTATTTGCTAAGATACGCATTTCACCTGAGTGGCTTTATATATCTAGTCTTAACCTGTGCTGTATTATTGGGGTGGAAAACGAATTAAGAATGAACAAACAAGGGGATTATTGCCTTCTTAATTAACTTCAGATCTTTTCATCACATTGGATTACTGTTTAAACATTTTTCAGATTTGTCTTAATGAATACATGATTTTCTACATAAAGTCTTAAAATAAATTGTGTGGCAAAGAAAAACAGTTTTGTTCAAAGCAAGCAGTGAGATATATTAACCCATAAAAAAGTGCTCACAGTTATGCGTCACTTAACGTCCATGAAATTAGAATATACTCCACAAAGTAAAGCTATATGGGATACTTTAGTGTAACGGTATTGACTGAATAATCAAGATGCAGTATTTCACAGAAATTTTGTAATTTAGTATAAATGTTTAGATCCACATATTGATTTCCTATTATTTACTATTTAAAATGCGTGAAATCTTATTTTAAAGTGGTTCACTCAGCCCCTCCATATCCCACTCCCTCTGTAAAATACAGATATTAAAAGACTACATATGATTAAAAGTTTCTACCCTAATAATACACAGGAAGAAGATCTATGAAAGGTCCCACAATTTATCATATTGCCTTACTGCTTCCAGTAATTATGGCAACGGAATGTTAAATGCTTCTGAAAGCTGAAAATTATCAGTAAAAACTAATCACTCCGACCTATTCAGCAAAGGTCATTTCATATGTCAACAAATACTCTTGTTCATAAACGGTTTAAGTATGCAAGCAGTAGAAGACAGTTTCATAACTGATTATAGTGCCGCAGTTTGAATGCAGTGAAGAATTAAAACTGAATCAGAAGGCCAATACTTTATGTAGCTCTTACCCTCTGGCACACTCCTAGTGAACCTCACTTATTTTTCCACCTACTCTCTCGTCTTTGCCATTTCTGGAGCTCCTTTGGCCAGACTGATAAAGCCTGCCTGTTCAAGCCTACTACAGATTATTTTGGGGAATTTTGAATTTTAAAAAGGTCTCCATGGTATTTGGGGAAAGTGTCAGACCATCAGTCATTCAAAAAACACGCATGCTTTAAAGAGTCTGCTCATCTGTCAGAGCACAGAGGATTCCCTAATGATGAATCGAGTATTAGTAGCACAGCCGCACAGTGAAAGATAACCTGCACCAACAACAGAATGATTAAAATGTTATACGTTTCATAATAAATGTTAATAAAATTTGTTTTAACAATATTTGTTAAATAAATAAATAAAACACTATACATATACACAAAAATACTATACCCAGATAGATAGATAGACAGACAGACAGACAGACAGACAGACAGACAGATATGTGTAGTCTGGGTCAGGAATCAAACTGGGGATCTCCGGTGCGATGTGGCAACACAGCTCACAAAGGCTCCACATGATGCCCTCTTTACAGTTCTCATAAAATATAATGAGTACATTTTAAGGTTATGTCTCACAGATTTTTTTAGTGAAGTGAACAGAAGTTTCCTGCCCTAGCACAAATTTTCTTATTCTGTAAGCAATAGTTTCTTCAGAATTGATACTTGCACTTTTGGTTCGGAGTAATGAAGCTGTCAAGAAATCGTTACAGTTGCTGGAAACATCTTGGAAATGTTTTTCTACCCCTCTTTGCAGTTATCCAAACTTTAGTTTCATCATTGATTTAGTAGTTGTTTATGTTGTTCACTGGTGCTTCTAGGTATGTGAACTAGTCTGAAACATCATCAGATTATCACTGACAAGTTCCAAAAAGCAGATGAACTAAATGAAGCAGACATCCAAATTAAATAAATTAGATAAAATGTGTTATTTATTGAGGGAAATGAACATATATTATTTATCTGTGGGTGGCAAAAGTATCTCTCTCGTAATCTCCTCAGTTAAAACCACCTTTCTTTCCTCTCTGATGCCAGTTATTCAGGTTCTTGTTTGTTTGTTTATTTGACTTTTTCAACATTGCTATCAGTATCAGTGGCCATTTTAGCGACACATACAAGGTTATATACATACACAAGTTCATCCCAAGAATACTCATATAAACATACACAAGTCAATGCCAATTTAGATTAGCCTAATTAACCTAATGTACATGTCTTTGGATTGTGGGAGGAAACTGGAGTACCTGGAGTAAACCCACACAGACATAGGGAGGACATGCAGACTCCACACAGAAAGGATCCAGGCCGCTCCACCCTGGAATTAATTCTGGGGCCTTCTTTCTGTAAGGCAGCGGTGCTACCCACCGAGCCACTGTCCTGCCCCAGGCTCTTGTTAGTGTTTGTTTATTTAACATGGCATCAACACCTATGACTAGTCATGACAGGACCAAGCTTACAGCAATACTAGTCACATTCATACTGGGCCAATTGAATAATTTGCTTTCAGAATTAGTGGCTATTTAAGATAGCCCCAATGTTTTACTGATTCACAAGGTTACATTGAATCTAGTCATGTATATTAAGGCCAATGTAGTGTAATTTAGGTCATACTTGGGGTGATTTAGTGCCGTCTATTAACCTAATAAATGTCGTTGGAATGTGAGAGGAGACTGGAGTTGCCAGAGTAAACACATGAAGCCACAAGGAGGACATGCACACTTCACTCCAAGGTCCAAGGCTGGCATCAAACCGAAGCTATCTGGAGCTGTGAGGCATCTGCGCAAACTTCATGCACCACCCGTTCGTTAGTGAAATAATTGCAAATTCTAAAGTATGGGCTGTTCCTTAGATCCCTCCCCAGATTACTAACATACATGCCTACTTTATCCCACATTTCACCTCTATAATTAATCATTCATTACTTCATTTCCAACAAAGCTGCAGAACGCCTATCCAAAAACAAATTAACCTTGACCTATCCAATGTAAATAACACCTTCCAATTTAAATTATGTTTCCCAAAGGTCAGTGAGCGAGAATTCAGCTCAACGCATATTTAGAGAAATGTTCTTTCCACTCCAGTTTTTGTGCATTCCATAGTACTAAAATGGCTTTAGTTAAAGTTGTGAATGATCTGCTTGTGACTGCAGATTCTAGCGCTCTTAGCAGTTTCATTCTACCTGACCTAAGTGCTGCTTTCAACACAGTGAGCCATTCCATCCTCCTTTTACGTTTTACGTCTGCAAGCTAGGAATCTGTTGGATATGCCTTTTTTTGGTTTACTTCTTACATAATAGATCGAAAACACTTTCTTACTCTCTTTGGACAAAATTAAACCATATCTACTGTCCCTCAAAGAGTTGCATTTCCCTCAAGGCTCAATCATAGGATGGTCACTGTTTCGTATTTATATACCCCAACACGGTCAGACCATAATCAAGCTTTAATCGATTTAATGGACCAAGTCGATTAGGAACCCACCTCTTGGTAATCTAGAACTGTACCTCTCTGAATTAGAAGCTGGACGAAACACAATTCAGTAATGCTAAACAGTGACACATCTGAAGTCAAATCAACTCTGCATCAACTCTCCTCAACTTCTTTACACTTTTGATCGAATATGTTACTCTGTTACCATCCTATGTGGTTCAAATACTGGGTGTCCTCCTTGATTCTAACCTTGAAGTTTGCTTTTCATGACCATTCCCTGGTTACAAACTATTTCTCTTACATGCGCAATATATCTAGAATCTGACCATCTCTCTCAAAGTCTGCAGCAAAAACTCTCATTCATGCTTCATCTCCAGCTGCCTGGATTACTGTGACTGCCTTATTGCAGGCATTTTCTGCAGCACCACATTACACCAGTTCTCCTCTTGCTTCCTATAAAATTTCACATTCAATTTAAAATTATTCTGCTCGCATACAAAGCTCTCAATAATCTTTGCTGTGTCCTACCTATCTGACCTCTTTCAACCCTACAAACCTAAGCACATTCACAGATCTTCTTCTCCCAGAGGCACTTTTTGTAAATGCAGCAAACATGTCGGCTGTATGGAAGCAGGGATCCACAGTGTGAGAGTTTTGTTTGCATTTGCTAAATTGCTTAATATAAATCCTTTGAAAGAAATAAGTGTGCCATGCTGCTATTGCTGTTACCAAGTGTTGATCGGGTGATCACTAGGTACCTGAGTACCTAGTGAGTGCACTTGCTGCCTTCTTCCTATGTAGGGCTCTCTCTATGAGATCTTTGTAACTGACAATGGAACCCTAAGACTGGTAAATGAAACAGATACCTGGTTAGTGTTTGCGCGCCATTGTGTTAGGTTGTGGTAAGAGGAACAGATACATTGTACACAGGAGATAATGTCCATGCATGTCCACCCCATGTCTGCATGGGTTTACTCTGGGTACTCTGGTTTTCTCACACAGTCCAAAAAAAATGCGTGTTAGGTCAATCGATTACTTTAAACTGACATTGACCTGAGTGCATGTATATGACTAGTTTTGAGATAACCATGTGTATTTCACTGAAAATTCAACTGATGTTGATAGTGATGTTAAAGAAGCCAAATAAACAAACAAACAAAAACATAATTACATATATATTGAACATCTGAGACACAAAACAATTGGGTGTAATGTGTAATTCAATCATTTATTTTCCACATCCAACTTTTCTCATCCTGTATTGACAAAAAGGAAAGTTAATTTCATTGTCTCCCATCAATATTAATGCCTAATATGGAAGAATAAAGTAAAAAAGAAAGAAACTAAAGTTAATACGTTTGCGCCAGAATAAACTTTGAAACCAGTGAAAAACATGTTCGGTTTTCGGGCTTTAGCCAAGGGTTTTAGTTTGCTTGGTTTGTCTGATCTTGACATCACATGTTTATGGACGTCTATCATGGTATGAACCAAGGATTTTTTTTAAGGAACTGAAATTGTTGATGCTCATCAGGTTTCATGTGTTTTACTAAAAAATATAGTTCAGACTCCACCAATCCATAGTCAAACAGTTTGTAAACAAGTTTTCAAACAACAGTTTGAAAAATCAAAGCCACCAGGAGAGCACTGAGCACCAACAGATAAAGCAACTGTTCTCCAAAAGGTTTAGTATTAGTTATTTAGTGCATCTGAGTCTGGATTTCTTGCCAACACCATTGGGACAATGTATTCTGAATTATTTTAAGTTAAAGTCAATGCCCTGACCTTATTCCAATGGAAATTGCACAAGCACCTGAATCAAACCCACCACTATCTGTACTGGAAATATTTTTTGCAGTTATTATTAGATTGTCAACAGACTCTCATCAAATGGTATCAAAAGTGACAGACAAAGATAAGCCAAATTTGAGACACTCAGACTGGCCTAGAACTCAAAATAATATTTCGCTTCAGGAGTTTTCAATCCGTGGTTTGAGGACTGGCACCTGTTGAAACAGGTGGCAGAGTTTTTGGTGTGAGCTTGACTGGGGATCCAATCCCAGAACTTGGACACTGCTGTTAACAGCAGCTGGCTCTTTCTACTATGCCACCAAGCCAACACATCACCTCACCTCAGTACCATCCGTAATTCTGGGATTTGTAACAGGAGGTAAACACAGAAAAAAGGCACCAGTGGTATAGCCAGCTGTGTAATGTTTGGGCTAAAATTGACAGGAACTCAAGACCTTTATCTCATGGCACTGGTTCAGCTATTAACGTATATGAAGGTGTGAGCAATATCAGGAAATATGTATTACATACAACTCTAGTTTGAGAGCCAGTAATACACATGTATGGCATCTTCTTAGGTTAAATGTGTGATGAATTATAGTGGTATATGTAAAGCATCTATAATTGATTGCTTTGTTCTGTCCATTTGTGCACATCACCCAGCAAATGCTGCTCAGATTGCAACCTAAATAATGGAACATAATTCAACTTTGAACAAGAACAGTCATACAGGAATTTTAATTGGAGTAAGAAAGTAGCTCTACTTGTACTCGTACTTCTTGTTGATGTATGTATATCCAGTTTCCTGCCATAGCCCAAAACTATGGTTGGAGCTAAAAAAGTAGCTCTTGTACCCTAATTTGTACTAGCACACTGTTGTTAAATTACATTACATTTATTTAGTTACAGATACTCTAGTAACCTTATGAGTCAAAAAAGAAAGTAATTTTCATTTGGGCTCTAGGATCAGAGCTTTAGCACCCAAATGAGACTAGCACATCCAACCCCCTTCCCACACTAGAGAAAGAAGAACATCTGACTTTTTGGGTAGAGGTAATGAAAACTGGGAAAACTTTCTTTAACACTGAGCCTGTGAGCCACAAAGCCATCACTTGGATTAAAAAGTATTACAAACGAAATGAATTCAAAGATAATAAGGGATAAACAATACATCAAAATAATAATAATATTAATAATAATAATAATAATAATAATAATAATGTAAAGATAGATAAGAAAAAAAAAGCTTTTCACTCTTATTTTTTATGTGTTTAAGCACCGCTAAAAAGTGGCTAGGCACACATATGGGGTTACTTATTACTCTTATTTGATTAAATTCATTTTAAAAAAATTACACGCATAGTTACTCCTTATTCTGTCGACTAAGTTGCTGATTTTTTATGGTTGAACTTTAGGATCTAAATTCATGTCTGAATATGATTACTTTAGAACGCAGTTAGAATATATCGGCATTCTTTAAGTTTACAAGCCATGTTTTGGGGTATTTTACAGATATAAGGTACTTAAGGTAAGATTTAAGGTACTTAAAGGAATCTACAGCCTCCACCTCAACCCCTCAATTACAACTGGTCGAGGTTTTGGTCTCTTTATTACTGTTACATAAATTATATAGGTATTACTGTTACATAAATTAATAATTAATTATAGTACATAATGATCTCATGTCATACTCATGTATTGTTCACCAACTTATTCAGAGGAAACTCATATATATTGAAATGTACTTTAATTAATCAATTCACATGCCTAAGTTGGGTCCTTTTTAGTACCTATTCAAGTTATCTATGGTAAGTGTCCAGCAGTAATCTGTAAGCATTGAAAGGTTCCATTTTTCATAGTTTCCTTGCCATGTCACATATAACGCCATATTTGGAACAAGCACACAGATCTGAGGACCAATAAAACCCTTTTTGTTATCTTTGCTTCCCTCATATACAGGAATGCTTCTGTATTTTTATCCATTGCCTTCACAAAGTTCTTCTCAAGTCCCAACGTGATATGCAATAGTGGTAGCAGAATCTTATTTTGACCAAGTGCTGGAGAAAGAACATTCCTTGGCCGTAAATGTCTAAGTGGCCAGTCTCTTTTCGTGTAGTGTTCTTTTCTTGCTCGACTGTCCCAATAATATAAGACATATAATATATAATATTATAAGAATATATATATAAGAATATAATAATAAAAGACCTCGCTTTTGTTACTTAAAAGTCACTTCACCACAGATATAGAAGGAATTACCTGCTTTATTAATGCAAATCAGAGGCATTGCTGAATAGCTGAACACCGAGTTAAGTTAAATGGTAAAAAATGCTGGCTGGGTGACTGATAGAGGGAGAATGTAAGATTTATATAGAGTTGTGTGAGGCAAGTTTAATTAGGATTGCATCATCTAGCATTGGTCATTCAACGATGATGCAATTGATAAAGCAATCTTTGCCTGGAGTTGTATCAAAGGCTGTGATGAATATCTACATGCCCCTGTATCATGAAAATCAGAGCCAGATAAAAAATTAATAATCATAAACATAAAATCATTTTCAGCACCTCATAATTAGTTAAGTTAATGTAATTGCACTCATTGACTGGGTCTATTAAACCAATTTATAAACTCTTGAGTAATAAATAACAACATTTTGGATAAAATATTCTAATATTACCAAACTAAAGAGACAAGAAAAAACATCAGGCCATCTGGGTCTGAGAGGTAGCAACACAGCTGGCTGTGGCACTGGGAAACCAAAACATATAAAGATGGTTAATAGAGGGTACATCAAGGTAAACTTCAAAATGTTTTACAAACCATGAGCTCTTTAAATGTTAATCATAATAAGGATTTGAAATCACAGAGCCAATTTTTGCTCATAAAGTCATAATAACCAAGGCTGAATCCCTACTCAACTCAAACAAGTAGGAATGATTCGTATCCCTTCCCCCACTTCACTCTTTCCCTCTATCTCTCACTCACACTCTCTCCCACCAATCTTGAAACCTGAATCGAGAAGAGAGAAGAGGGGCTCATCATTCACTTCATCACCCATCATCCATCCAGTCTTTTATGTGAAGAGCCCTGACCTCTTCCTTATCTCTGCCCACACAGGCATGCAGACTCCATCAAGATGGAATCTTCTCGACTCCCACCCAACACTGCATGGCCTCAATACACAGTATGAACTGGACACAGAGTCAAGGTTACAGGAGCCACTGCGGACTTGTGAACAGAGCAGAACTAATCAGCAGTGTGTGTTAAGAAATCCTTGAGCTGTACACATCTAAGGGTTAGAGGTATTAGAGTGGGAATACAATAAGAAAACAGTTTGTTAGAGAACCATATAGATTAAGACCCTTCTAGAAGAATATGCTGTGCAATAGAAAACATGCCAATAGGTAGACTTATTTCTCTATACTGCCCTCAAGTGTATGTATGTGTATATATATATATATATATATATATATATATATA
>JAUZST010038384.1:0-27379 GCA_034779995.1 Parotocinclus haroldoi | reverse complement strand
ATATATAAGACTGAACTTGAAAAACCCAGCAGATCAGCAGTTTCTGGAATAATCAGACAGCTCCAGGCTAGCACCAACAACCAATTCAGTTTCATTTAAATCACCTTTATTTCCCATTCTGATGCTTGGTTTAAACTTCAGCAGGTCATTGACCTTGTCTATATACCTAAATAAATATCCTTATTGAATTGGTGTACCTAATGAGGTGGCTGATATTTACATATAAAGTAATGCCTTGTACCTGTAGCTACTATTAAAATTGGACTTTTAAATAAGTCGACACTGGCTTTTAATATATGTTCTATCCTCTCTGATGGGAAAACCAATATAATATTTTAAAGAGTACAAGGACTATTTTGAAGTCTTCACTTGTAAACATGGAGCTGTGTTTAATTCACTTAGAGCCACCTTTTGGAAGAAATACAGCGAGTAACAGCAATAAACGTTTTCTTTTCCTTCACGAGGTGACATCTGCCTGTAAGATTACAGAAATATGCGTCTGGAAGTGATTACACTTATCAGAGATAATAATAATAATAATAAACAGATAAAAGCAACAAAGGGCATAGTCAATTCTGCATGTAGTTTTGTCCTTGGATGAGAGAAACACACAGCCCAGGCTGATCAGGATGAAAATAAATGTACCGAGTAGCTCCTGCAAAAGAGGAGATGACCCCACGACCCCATGCAAATTTAATCCTGTCCGGAAAGGGCTTTCCTTTGACTTTCAATCACTCTAGAGCAAAAAAACAGCTTCGACTGCAATCCCTGCTTATCTCTGTCCTCTGAATCTAGCAATTTCATCTGATGCGTTTCTTGTTCAAAGCCCCTCACTTCTGCTTTTGGTTGATAAAAGAACAATCAAGACTTACTCAAGTCCATCTCCCCCCTTTTTCCCTCTTAGTTTCTCCTTCCTCAGAGGAAGCATGTGGGCTGCATATACATCCATCAACATATTGTGCAATATGGTTATCTCTAAATAGCTAAAAGCAAGGATTCTATTGTGTAGACAAGTTAATTACTCACATCAAAGAAGGAAGCTGTTTAAAAGATATTTTGTTCATTATTATTTATGTTCTAGTTTAATTGGTACATTAAATTGGTTGGGCTACAGGAGATTATTGAAATATCCTGGTATTCACAAGGCGCAGATGAACGCCTGGTCATGATCATGGTCATTTTTCCGGGCTCTGAATAGGTTGCAGCACCTAGTGGCATTCTCTCACCTAACTGTCCTTCCCTTAGATATCATATCCAGTTCAGCTATTCTATAAACCAAAGTCACTATGGTGGTGGGCTAGTGAATGGCTGCTTTAACAAAATATTCCTTATATTTCAAAATATTGGATGCCTGTTTTTGTTACCATGTCTGACTGTTCGACCACACATACACACTGAATAAAAAAGGGCTTTATTAGTTCCATTCACTTCAATACTGTCCACCCACATAATGAGCTGGTGCCATTGTCAGTTTCTCTATATTCCTAATTGGCATTTTCTACAGTTCTTTTGAAGCTGTAACTAAGTAAACATCCTGGGTATTTATATTAAGTCTGTTTAAGAACTATGTCTGAAACAAGCAGAAGAACAAAGCTAAGGATTGGGCCCGAGGAAGCATGGGCATTGTTGAAGAGCCGGAAAAAATACCAAAGCCAGAGAAAAATCAATAGATCTGTGTTTACTGGCAGGAGCAGTCGCCTGTTTGTGTGTTCAGGGCTATTCATAAGAAGCTTCAGTTCCATCAATTAAGCTGCGCATGCGTACACACACAGATAAAGAGTCTCCGCAAACAAGAATCCTGTTGAAAGAAAATTGAGCAAACAGATATTCTCACAATCCTGCATCAAACTCTATGATTACTGAAGGATTTTCCACACGATTTCATCACACAGTGTTGTGCAGTTCACACAGTTCAGATAATTCCTTGTTTGCACATTGGTCAAGCTCACTAGAAAATGCAGGACTCTGTTTGAACTGCATGCCAGAAAACCGAAAACTTAGATTCTCGGCCCTGGCATTTATCCCATCTTGGTGTGGAGTGTAGATTGGTGTATGCTTTCAGCATATCATTCTCCACTTATTCTGGTCCAGAGTGTCTTCACACATGGCCTGAGCTTACTTCATGTCCTTGTTAAGTCAGCCATGTTACCACGTTGGCCTCCCGTGTATTTGTTTTTCCTTTAAAGTGAGGCAGTGCTTGCCACTGCATTTGACATGGCTATACCATTCCATCCTCTCTGTTATCAGCATGACTCCTATCACTTTCCACACATCATCGTTCATGATGTGACCAAGCTGCTTGACTTCCACGTGCTTGGTGGTCACCGGCCAACATTCCGTCACGCTGAAGGCGACCAGACAGACAACAGTTTTGTAGAGCTAAACAATGACTTAAACATAGGACGTGAATGTAAGACCAAAACACACAGAAGCTAAATAATGAACTACACACAAACAGAGAGAAAGCTAAAACTATCAATACATGCAGACACAAAGATGAACATAAATAAAGTGTAAATGGCACAAACCAGGATGATGTATGAGAGCAGAGAGGAAGGAAAAGAGACCACACACCAAGCACCAAGCAGCCTGAAAATAATAAATCTGACATAAAAACAGGGAAACAGCAGGGTAGATATAGAGTGAAGTGTATATTTATGGAGCGCGATGGGGGTCAAAGGTGGAAAAGGCTATGGAGGATGACGGGGCTAAAAAGCAACAGAAAATACCCGACAGTTCCCTTTCCAGTCCTGATATTTTATATTCTAAATCCACAGGTTCCAGATCCAGCAGGAAAGGTTAGAAGGTTGTGAGAACACTGGCTGCATTGTGGCTCGTCAATGTCACATACTATGAAGAAAAAGTGAAAGTTTCACTGCTTTCTTTGACTTTTAAGCCCAATTTGCTTATTCTAAAATTGACGTAAACATGGATAAGTTGCATTTGGGTGCAAGTCTTCTATCTGCCTTGTGGGCGTAAATCACTCCTGAATCCACAAGGTCTGAGGGTGAAAGAAACAAGTGCCATTTTTAGGAAAATGGGGCGACTAATCATTTTGGGAAAACAACACAAATAATTGATTGTATTTAGATTTATATGTATTTAAAACTTCTCTTCTAAATGCCTATGTTTCTTGCTTATATCATAATATTGATGGAAGTTTTGGGCGTGACAGATCTGGTGCAGGTAAGCCACAGCTGACTGGTTGATGGCTTAGGGTGTCTGTGTCCTTTCCTCTGCAGACCAAACACATTTAAAAGCTCTGTAATTGTTTTTAATAGCAAGGCAGCTTCCATTTCCTTTAGGCCCTTCAATGAGTCTAGTCTGACCAAGTGAGCGAGATACAGGTGCAGAGTCCCGATGGTCACCCACTTTAAAATTTCCTTCACTGCAGGCAAAGCTTGAGGGATATATCGGAAATGTACTCACATCTTTATTTCTTTCTCTTTCTCAATGTCTGCTGCACTTTTTAGACCAGATAGCACAGAACCCCAAGACCATTGTGTGCCCAATGATTGACGTCATTGACCACAACCATTTTGGATATGAGGCTCAAGCCGGGGACGCGATGAGAGGAGCCTTTGACTGGGAGATGTATTACAAACGCATTCCAATTCCTTCTGAGATGCAGGGCTCTGACTTCAGCGACCCATATGAGTAAGTATATATACCAAAACTACACCAAAGTGGCCACTACATTAGAGTTACTTAAAAACAAATATTTAATATATAGTTATTTATGAGTAGTGCAATAAATTTAGCATGTGACAGGCACTGCATTAATAACAAAAATCCATCCAAATCACACACTCCTTCTTTATATACTGTGAACAATATTAATCATAATCTTCATTTTCTTATTATGCAGCTTGTATTATACTTTGATATCATTATACTGTGCTTGAAAAATATTGGGAGACAATTAGCTCACATGTGGCCAAAAGTATTGAGGCACAAGCTCGTATGTGAAAAAAGCATTAGAACACAAGCCTACACGTGGCCAAAAGTATTGGGGCACACACCTACATATGATTAAAAATATTTGGAAACAAAGTAGAAGAAAGTGGAACACAAGACCACATGTGGCCTAAAGTACTGGGACAAAAACCCACATTTTTTTCTTTTTGCCTCATTTTAATTACTGTTAATATTCCTTCAGGGAATTTTTATTATTATCTGACTATCTATCTATACTATCTATATTTCTCATTTTCAAAGTAAGCTTATCTAATGTGGGTGCCCCCTGGTTTGCTGCTTGTGCCACAGCATCAGAAACCCCCTTTAGAAGTGCTGAGACTCAGGAATCTGAACCCAGCAAACCTTGTGAGCCATAAGCATGCAATGCCAGATGAAATCTCACCAGGCAGTAAAACAGTACAAAACTTGGAAATGCAACTCAGATCTCAACTCCCAAGAAGTAGGACCAGACCTTTTATGTGACCTCCTATATCACCAGAAGTACTTATTAGACGCTGACTGCTGGTTCTGGATGTTTGTGTGTGTTCAAGTTTTATCAGGGGTATGTCAGTCATTCTCAACGCTCGTTCAGAGTGGGGCCTGGGTTTGTGGTGTATACAGATGTCACAGTCAGAGCTTGAACCCAGGTCACTGTGATAGCGGGCCAGCGATTTGCCACTGGGCCACCTGACTTTAATATAACATTTTATCTATGGTTTAATGTATTATCAATAACTGATGACACAAAGCAGCTCCAGTTTGGATTCCGCCTGTATGTTTGCATTGAGTCATGACTGCAACCTTTAAAGTAAGAGCTGGCAGGAGGCCAGCGCCATTGTAATATAATTGGACATTCAGTAGAGCATGCACAGGCACTGTCAGGTATTTTCAGACCTCACATTTTGATAAACACTTCCTGAATCCTTCTGCTTTCATTTCGTGACATGTCTCAAAGGAGGAAATAACTTCCATGTCTGATCATGTCAAGTGTCACATTTGTTAGAATTCAGTGATTGTTTTCTTTTTTTTTCCCGGGGTTGTGCCAGCCATGCATTTACTTTTTCTTCAGGTTGAGCTCTGTGCTGCAGCAAGGCTTTTGATCATGCAGGAGAGAACAGGCTGTTGTTTCAGCCTCATTAAAACCACACCAAGCAGCGCAAATAAAAGATGCAAGAAATGTCTGAGAGGTGTGTGAGCTTTGCTTAGGAGCATCTGCTCAGCACTGATACAATTCACAGCAGGATGTGAGAAGTCAGTCTCGGCTTTGCATGGTGTTTTATGTCACTGTCGCATCTCGCTGGCCTTTATATAAGCAATCAGTGAAGAAAAGAAGAAGAAAATGTGAAAAATTCAGTTTTTGTGTGCAACTACTGTGGTGGGTTATGAATATGAAGACTACTGTGCAAAGGTTTTAGAAAGTATGTATATTTTAAGTCTTCCACATTAGTGTATCAGTGGGGAAAAATATTTACTCATATACATGTTTATTGGATGATAATAAACGAAATTGTGAAAGGGCCGAGCTGAGGAACAACAATCATCCAAATAAATGAGTGTGGTTAACTGTAGTAAATTACCTTAAAAAAACCTAAAAACCTTACATCATAGCAAAAGTGAGTATAGCAACAGGATACAAGGTGATTATCCTGCATGAGCAAGGTTGCGCCCAAGGTGAGACGTGTTGGCAAAGAGTTGTTTCCAAAAATGCTCTCAAAGCTGAAGACAAGAAGCACAGTGGTCAATCCCAGAACCCCATGCTTGTTTTAAAATCTGAAGATGTCAAGTACCACTTTCAGCTCAGAACTAGCAAAGAACACATTGGCATCAACACACAGCTGAAATCATAAAGATCTATCTCCGGTGAAAAGAAGAGAAATTCGGGAGAACCCGAAGTCTTCAGAAGAACTGTGGCAAGTTCTCCAAAAGTCTTGAGAATTGTTTATTTGGTTTACACTGATAAACTAATGCAGAAGGTCTAATCATGTACGGTTAAAAAAAGCAATAGCAAAAAACAGTACCGAAAGAACTGCTATGGAAATGCTGTTTTGCTGCAAAACTCAGTTAGGTATGTAAGAATGCAGTTATGTTGCAGGAAAATATATCAATGATTTCTGGTGTTGTCTGATCAGACCCTAGGTCTTGGCACAAAAGGGTGTAAATGTACTTCCCTTGCAGTCTATAAAAAGCTTTCAGAGGATACTCCTGGGTAGTGTACATCTTGTTGAGAGACCATTACCTGCAATTCATGCTTCTACAAAACACTAAAAGACATATTGCCCAGTTGACAGACTTTGAGTATGGGTGCATCGTTGGACTGAGAGAAGCAGGATGGTCATTTTGATAAAATGCCAACCATCTAGGGCATGAGGGCAAGCACACATGGCAAACAGACTGTGGACGCTCCAGGCAGACCACTAATACACGAAATTGTTTAAACCACCAACTAGCAAGGGCAGCTCTCACAGTTTTGCTGTCCCATATCCAGACACAGGTGGCACCTTCCCTGCACACCCTTCTTTGTGCCCAGATCATTTCCAGGTGCTTAACAGAAGGAAATGTGTTGTCATGGCATCCATTATGTGTCCTGCCACCATCACCTTCGTTTTAACCATATCCTTTTTAGTGACTAATTCAGGTTCTGTTTGGGATCCTATGACGACCAGGTTTGAGTATGGAGACCTATTATTAAGTGCTTAAATGCTGAATTTGCTATAAAGTGACACGGTGCCCCAAACGGTTGGTGTGATGAACTGGGGAGCCGTCACATATGACAGTCAGTCACCTCTAGTAGTGATATAAGATATAATATATAATAAACAACTCAGTGATATGTGCTGGACATTTTGCTGCCATCTTGCAAGGGGATCCCAGGAATGTGTCCACCAGACTGCAACAGTTCCTTGGCTTGTCTGGTGATCAGATCTATCACCAGTCAAGCATTTTTGATACCAGCTGGAATACCAGTCACAGCAAACTCTGAGTATGGAGGATCCATACGTCCAGCTGTGGGCAAATGTGTCATATCAAATGCATGTCAAATAGCATATCAAATACAGTATGTCAAGTAAGCAGTACTTATTACATTATGGTGCCTGGCTAAAGCCAGTATACGCTCTTCAGTAAGTAGTTATTTTAATCAAAGACAGTTTTACAGCAAGACTACATCACTACATCGTCAGAACACTGCATTTTCTAATGCGGGGGCACTACTGGTTTGGTCACATGACACCCACAGTGCCAGCCTCCTTCTGAGGAGCACTGAAGCTTGTGAACCCACACGTATTCAGCCTGGAAACAGTACAGTGTGTATATAAACTTTGCAGTGCTGGTAACTCACCTGACCAATATGATGACAGCTGTCTCTGTAGTGTAGTGGTTAACACATTCGCTTAACACGTTAACGATCTCAGGTTTGAACCCAAGCCATAAAACTTAGGGTTTAAAATGTATTGGTGGTTTAGTGGTAGAATTCACGCCTGTCACGTGGGAGGCCTGGCTTTGATTCCTGGCCAGTGAGTTTTGGGACTGTGGTGGCCTGGTGATTAAGGTACTGGACTATGGACCAGAAGGTCCAAGGTTCAAATCTCTGGCACAGTTGGGTCCCTGAGCAAGGCTCTTAACCTTATGAATTGTAAATCACTCTGGATAAGGGCGTCTGCTAAAATGGCATAAGTGTAAATGATGAAATTGGAAATATTGCAAAAACAAGTCAGCAGTAAACATTTACATTTATGTCATTTAGCAGACGCCCTTATCCAGAGCGACTTTACAGCTGATACAGTCTTACAATCCCAGCAGATGTGGGTTAAGGGTCTTGCTGAAGGACCCAACTGTGGCAGATTGGCAGAGGTTTGTCTTGAGCCCTGGACCTACTGATCCAGAGTCCAGTACCTTAACCACTAAGCTACCACAGTCCCAATCACAACTCTGTAATTGACACAATTCTCTGTACCAAAGAAGGATGGCTTCCCAGTGCTGAGCTTCTCTGGCTTGGCTCAGGGTAACAGACGGTCTGTCAGTCATGAAGTTCTGTATTGTTTCACCACTGAGTCCAGGTTGGTCACTTTCTAATGCCATCTGACATTCAGGGATGACTGGCATCAGTGTGACTGCTGTTTATTGTTTTATGTCTCCCTGAGGCAAGGGTTGGGTCTTCGGTTATCAAGTAATTAGACCAATATTGCCAAAACATTGCACAATTCTTTTATTCGGGGTGACTTATATTTTCTGCGAGCAAGTGATATTTAAGACCCATGTTCAAGGACTCAATAGTATCAAGCTGACAAATCTGGGTTTTGAATTACCTTACCTTGAAGGTCCTATACAAATGATCAGAGGGATGAATCCCCCCACCAGCATTGAACATATTTTGTGGAATTTCTATTACTGTTTGGGATTTATCTCACATTCACATTTTCATCATTTACCATAATTGATTTACCTAATTAACAAGAAAATACATTATTCAGATCTGTTTCCCTTTTATTAATGTTTTTTCATCTTAACTAAACATGGCACAAATTCTGAAGCCATTTGTGTGTAGCAATTGTTTATTATATACTTGCATGCTAGTATGTTCTAGTAAGTCTTATATGATTGTGTACACCATTTTATTCCATTTTGTATGGTTTAACTAGAAAAACAGTAACTACTTGCATTGTGCCGTACCTGTTATTAGCTAGCTACATAATAGGTGCTTTCTAGGCGTTACATATTTGGTAACTGTCACTGGCAGGTGGATTTTAACTGTTGAGACCACGGCTCGGTGGGTAGCACTGTTGCTTCATAGTGAGAAGGTCCTGGGCTCAATCACAAGCAGTTCTTTGTGCGTGGATTCCATGTGCATGCCGTCTCTGTGCTTACTCCAGTTACTCCAGGCATGCTTTATAACTGATAGCTGATTATGATCAAATTGGCACCAAGTGCTTCCCCTATGATGGATTGGAACCCTGTCTTATGTTGTTCATGCCCTTGTAAGCTATGCTGAAGATAAACATTGGCTCTCCTATAACTGAACTGTACAGGATTAAGCAAATAAGAAAATGAATGAATGAGACCACCACTTGTCATGGGTGGCCTTCATGAACCCTTACATTCTTCACTGCATGATGGCGTTGCATGAAGGTAAAACAAACAATAAGTGATCCTTATTCGAATCATACAGAGATGAAAAAAGTCATCATAGTCCAAATTAAAACCCATTCGAATATTTTTCAGCTTCATTCATTCTTTCACTTTTTACCTCACATTTATACTATAATTCACATAATTTGAAAAGAATCAGCAGTTCTGAAAATTGCTGTAATTGAAAAAAAATTCAACAAGTAGCATAATGGATGGGATGGATAAGTGATAAACATCATGGAGCCATATTCTGCTTTAATTGCAGCCATCAGGCTGTTTGGATAAGTGTACCATATTTTCACATCCAGCTCATCCGTTTTAAACTTATATTTAGAGCATTTTGAAGATGCCTTTATTCAGAACCATTCTTTCTCGTACTAGTTCGGGTGCAATTCATTGGGAAGTGGCAGTACATAGCTCAAGTCCATCCACAGCTTTTCTGTCAGATCTAGGTCATGGCTCTGACTTTGCGACTCAAAGACATTTATCTTCCTATCCTAAAACTTCAAGCATTGTGTCCATATATAGGCTCATATATAGGCTGTTTTGTGTGTGAACATTTCGACTATGTGTATAGATCTTAGAACCACCACAGTACACGGTTTGTATTAATTGTATTAATCATCCTTAAGTGCTCAAAGGACACTGCTTAGAGGATACTGGAGGTTGGACGTTTGTGGCTGGTGGAAAAATTTCAGTCCAGTAATGACATTGAGGTGATTTAGAACTCCAGCAGCATTGATGTGTCTGATGCACTCAAGTCACACAAAAACACCACTACCACCTCACTGTATAAGTGAGAATGATACGTGATCTGTAGGTTTCCATTCAATTTATTTGAAGCTCAGTATAAAGTTGAAAATGTGCTTTTGATTCAGACTTTCTTATGAGAGACCAGACAATAATGCCCTGCTTTAATTATCGTGATGCAAATTGTGGAAAATAGCCAATCAAACACAGCCAGATTCAGCTTTACCAACAGCAAGGGTTATACGCTTTGTTGACTATTAAAGCGTTCGGAGGAGGAGAAAGAGGGAGCAAATTGATGCCAGGGAAGACAGAAAATCTATAAAAGAAGACCTATTCTCTGTAGGCACAATAATTCCAACTGAATAGGAGGAGATGTTGCTCAGTTTTGCCTGAAGGAAAAAAATGGCTACGAAGCAGAGTCAGTGGGGAGTAAAGGAGAAGCTCTAGGAAGACCGAAAAAAGAAGGAAATATATGTTCTCACACTTTCTTCTTCTTGTTAAATGTCAGGCTACCTATGTGGCACAGCACATCCAGCAGTTATATCACACACGCATACACTTTTGTAAATGGATTTTAGAAAAAAAAAACATTTGTCCAGATGTTTGATCTTTCCGTCCTCCATTGCTGTCAGAACAGAACTCTGTATGCACTGTTTAAAACGTCTGCCTTTGAGTTTGAAGTCAGGACGTACACCTTAGTGGATCCTGCAACACGCTGTGGAACTGGGAACGTTTCACAGTGGAGTGTGAACGACAATATGACACAGGCCAAAAATATTACAAAGTCGTTTTTGGCCCATATTTGATAACAAATAGAGATGAAATAGAGATAAAATGTGTAATTCTTCCACGTTACACTTCAAATAGTTGCTACCATTTGTTGCATGTAACACAATATACACTATATAGAAAATCGTTTGTGGATGATCAAAATGTATTTCATTCGAAACACGAGTATTAGTATAAAGTTTGCCCCCACTTTTGTTGAAAAATGCTTTTTGGATTTTGGAACTGTCATGACTGTGAGGTTGGCTTCTAATGTTAGACTATAAGACCTTGGCTTACGTTTGGCATTCCAGCGCGATATCAAAGTGTCTTATGGAGTTGAGGTCAAGGTTCTGTGCAAGCCAGCCAAGTTCTCTGTCAACTAACTATTGCTTATCAAAGCACAGATGGTTCAGTCGAAAGCCACAGTAAAAAGTCATAAAATTAAACTAAAACAAAATGAATGGACTAGCAGTTAGCCAACCAACATGCTATAGTTAGGCTCGTAAACTTTCTACTGTGCAATGACAGAAAATACAATCCACCAGTAACAATAAGAAAACAATTACGAGATTAAATACTGCACAATAAAAATAGATGTGGAATAATAATAGCTAAGAAATAAAACATCTAAGAGCTTCAAATAGCTAAGAGCCATAAGCCGAGTGCACGTTGTACGGGCAAGCAAATAAGGATTAAACCCCTGTCTGCTTCTTGCTGTGCTCCCATTTCACCTGGGCAATACCATAAGCACTGGTTTAATGTAATTTAGTGATTAATGTTACATTGTACCCTGTTCAGATCAGAGCCATGTAAGATTGGACCACAGGTGAGTCAGAAAGGCAGCTCAACAGGGCAGGCAAGCGATGAGGAGTTGCAACAGGTTCAAGGTCATAACCAGGAAGTCGTGGTGGTGCTGATATAAGGAGCATAATGTGATAGGAAGGGGAAACAGGTGCTGGTAATGAATAGACAAGCAAATCAGAATGGGAAAGTGTAGCGGCTGAGTTGGGAGCGTGTCTGTGTGGGAAAATCTGACAGACAGAGATTGTGATGATGATGAATTGGATGCAGATGTGACAGTCAATCAGTCCCACTTCTGAGCTTTTATGTAAAACAGTGTGGAGGTGTACGGACCTATAGCAAAGACTAGATCCATCAAACTCCCAGTGTATGGCATTTATGAAGCAGGGTGCTAGCCTACTTCATAGGGGAACACAAGGAATGTGACAGCAAAGTAAACACAGGTAAAGAACAGGAACTAACAAACTTGGCTTGGGTTATGAGGTTTAGCAGAGCACTGGTATTTGAGGTTCTTATGTGTGAACACTGAAAATTAATGACCCGCTTCTTATAAGTAATGCCTGCAATTCTCTTGAGCTATTTTGATGGCCAGTATATCACAGTGCCTGATCAGGGATGGCGTACAGGAATGGGCAATTCTGAGGGTCTGACTGGGATCCTAGAAATGTATTGGAACATTTTTTTTTATGGATCCTGTGTAATATTGTTTCATGGGGCCTGAAATCCCTTGTCCCTGATCATCTTTTGTCTTTACTATCAGTTTTCAATTGCCAGCATTCAGGATTCTATCCCCGACTTTCTCACGTGCCTCTGACCGAGCTTTGCACTACTGTGAAAGAGAAGGGCTGTATTGATTCTTCTCAACTAGCCTGCATTTCCTTAGTCACACCCTATGCTAATTAACCCTCTTGTTGCTATCTGAGTTTGTTCGTTTGGAAGTCAATGTATTTTTTTTTATTTTTTACAATTAGTTGTATCCTTTATTTTGCAGCTTTTTTGTGTTGTTTTAACAAAACAATTGTCCTGCTGTCCAGGTTAGGAATGTTTCAATTTACTAATTACTAATTATTAATTCATCAAATTATTGTTCCAAATACAGACATTTTTTGTTTTACCATTTAGTGTTGTTTAATATTTTAAATTGTTTTGTTTGTTTGTTTTGTCCTTTGGTGTCTTTTGGTTTTTACCATTTATTTATTTATTTATTTGTTTGTTTTATTATAATTTTTTTTAGCATTCGAAACTAGGAAAGAAAAGCAATTTTAACCAGTTTATTAGGAGACTGAGACATAAAAGCACAGACAGGATGGCACTACGAGACTGAGACAAATTACACAGAGCAGCAGGGCATGAGGGAAAACACAGAAACAGGACAAACGCCCAGAAGATACTCTGAAATAACAAGGACTTATGATGACTGATGAAATGCTAAAAGGGCTACCACACACCGAGAGAATCCTACAGCAAAGCAAGGCTGGACACACATACAGAAGAATACTAGGTAAGTAGGTATATATGTAGTAAAACAGAAACAATGAGCACACTTGAAGTACACAAACATACAGGAAGGGCTATGAAGACACACAACAGAAGCTAGTGCCTTAAACCTAAAGCCAAAACCTAAGCCGACAGACGACCCCACTATAAAGAAGCAAAACAGTAATGCACAAGACAGGATTGAACCAGAAGTGTGTATAAGTACTGTATGCTTGTACATAAAATGACTGTGCAAACAAATAGACTGAAGTCATTTAACACTAAAGTGGTTGCTACTCTGCCATGGACCATAAATGAAGAACAAAGTTACATTAAGGATTTTTTTTTTGTATTATTTGCATTCATTTTGTTTATGCTAAAATAAAGAATGCCTGTGCTAGTTTAATTAATGGCTTTCCTTTAGATGTCTAATGTGTACTTTTGGTAGGCTAATATGGTTGTAAGTAGCTAGCTAAAACATTACACTATGACCTACACTGCTTACAAAAATGTAGGGATATTTCATTATGGGATCTTTCATTTTGAAGTATTTGAAGTAGAATTTTCCTAATTTTTGTGAGCAGTATATCATCACCTTGTTTGCAGCATGACTGGCTTTCTTAAATAGTGTGTATTACTTCAAGTTTCAAGAGAAAATGTCAGCCACTTAAGGGTTTGCAGGGTTTTTGAAGCATTATGGGAAATGAAGCACCTGTAGTGAAGTTGTGTGGCATGCCCTGCGGTTCTGCTACGTAGTCCAGATTTTTAAGTTATTTTATACTATATTCTATTTAATCCATTCTATAACACTATTGTCTTGGAGCTAGGAAACGAGGAGCTAACCGCAAGGTAGCAACCACGAGACTTCGTGACGAAACAGAGCAAGAAGAAAGTATAAATAATGAGAAAATGATGAGTCCCAGGTGTGTGTAATAAGTGCGTGCTCAGACGGAGGTGCTAGCATGATAGGAGCGGTATATATAAGTATATATAAGTATATATAAGTATATAAGAAATTCATTAGACAAATGTAATTCTTACATATATGTTCTAACCCAGGAAGGCTAGCTTATGGAGGTTGGGTCCCTTTTGGAGTTTTGGTTTCTCCCATTTATACCGTTTAGGGGGGTTTTATGTAACACTGTCACCCTAAGCTTGCTCAGTTTGGACTTGGGATTAGATAACAGAAAATTGTAAAGTTGGTATGAGACAATTACCCATTGTTAACAGCACTCTAGAAATAAATCTTTGACATTGTGTTTGCTGTACAGTGAGAACATAGCATAGCAGTAGAGGGGTAGTCCAGACCTAGATTATCAGGTCAATATGGGATTGTAATATTAAGTAGATAACTAATACCCAAAATATTTACATAAGTTGTAGGTTGTTTTAGTTGTGTCTAGAGTCATCAGAGAGCAATTGAGACAGTACCATCACTGGACAGTTTATCCATTAAACTAACTGGTACAGCAGGATGATGTATGAGGAATGTGTATGGAAGCCCCATTAGCTTAGAGTCACTCTCATGACTATTTTAATGCTAGTGAGTGATGGTCGTTGAGTGAGCTGGGGTCTCTTTGGGGATGAGGATAATGATAGAAGCTTTAAAACAATCTGGAACTGATGCTTGTGTAGTGAGAGGTTGAATGAGTTGATTGGCACTTTCTTGCAGCATCAATCCAGGCACGCCATCTGGACCTGCTGCTTTCCTATCAGTAGGGACTTTAAGCAAATACGGCACCAGGGTGGGCTGCGGCGACCGGAAATAAAAAATGTTTTAGCACCATAGCCATGGAAACCAAAGTCACTAAGCAATGTATTTAATGCTTGTTCTACATTGTCCTGTGACCACAATCTCTTTACAGAGAAGCATGTCACATTTCACTGTGAACTACATGTTGGGTCTAAATTAGGGCTGGGCGATGTGACCTCAAATCAAAATCATGATTCATTGAACATTTTACCTTAATACAGTTAAATTTGAATAATCGTGTTTTCCGAAGATTTTTTGAAAGAGTGCACATCATTGTGATTTTAATATAGCTAAAATAAATAACTAGATCACTCCAAATGAAACTAAGAATAAGTAGTAAAAAAGTAATACATGAGTATCTTGTAAATAATGAATAACATAAATACCTTTAAATAATGCCATGTGAAAAAAGTAGGAAATAGGAAATGTGCTCCACTGTAGTTATGGCAACCGTATCATTTGCAACGTAGGAAACAGAGTCAGTTATTTCTTTCCATCTACAATCCTGTTCATATTGTGTATCATTTGTAAAAGCTTGTGTTATATGCAGCCACGTTGTGGCGGCACTTGTTGCTGGGTGTTTGGCAGTCTATCCCTCTTAGTTCTGAGCCATGCAATGGTTATATTCAGAAAATAACATGATTGCACGAATTAATGTGAGATTGGTGGTATTACCATGGTCGCTGAAACCTTTATACCTTACTTCTTTTTGTTTGATGTCATCTTGTCAAAACGAAAATGTGTCCGAATGGCACTGCATTTTTCTTTGATAGAAGCTGCTGTGTTTGAGTTCTCCTCCATGCTTCTCCCCTGTCACTGATGGGACTGGGCAGAGTCACATGACCACACACAAATTGGTAGCCAATTTATTGACAAGGTGATGATAATAATAACAGACATGAGCAAGATTTGGACAGTTAGAGATCCTGAATGTCAGTTTCGATTAATTAAATTGACAAGACTAAACAACATGAACGATGTTAAGCCAACACCAAAATGTAGAGTTATGTTTTTCAAGCAGTAAAGTTGTCTAAATCAAATCAAGTTTTCAAATATTGCAAGTAAATAACCAAGATACAAAAGCTGTCTCTGGTGTCATTAGGAGCATCTTCTGGTATATCATCACAAAAAGGCAGCAAACTGACTAAATTGTAAGTGTCTGTGCTGAAATTATATTCAAATCATGAAAGGAGCTTGCTCGTTATGGCAGCAGGAAGCAGAGCCGTATCTGCCCTACTGCCTGCTTATGGTCCCCAGTAAATTTCTGCAGTCCGGATCGCAAGTAATTACACCGTAGAACCAGTGTTTGCTCACCCCCGATAGGCACAGTGTAAGGAGCAGCTCTCCCATTTTGGTAGTGAAATCAGGCCAACAACTGGTTCAGTTCAAGTCGGCACTTGGTTACACAGTGCTGATCTGTTACTCAGTCAGTGCCTTTATTCCATTCCACACGCTGTGGGGGTTGTTATTCTTAAAGTGTTCCTCAATGCACAGTTTATATTTGCACTTGGCATCCTTGGTGCCCCTGTTGAGGTTTCCTCGAGCTTCTCTGTAGATTTGTTTGTCTCCCAACATAAAAGCTACATTTCTTTCTTTAAGCCGTGCCTGCACATTGCTGTTTCTCGATGGGTTCTGGATGGGGAACACTTTTATTGTTTTGTTTGTTTGTTATTTCTTGGTATTTATTTATATTTCAATACACGAGAACATTCCCTGTGCAGAGGTTTATGTGTCTAAGGTCTAATGTGGCCTAATCCTTCAGCTCTGTTTCCTGTGTAAACATTTCCCAGTCAGTCCTACCAAACTATTTTTAAGAATTAAGGTAGCTTCCTCGTTACATACCTGCAATGTTTCTACAGCTGGCCCCATTCCACAGATCACTGGTGTGTATGGTGGGCTCAGTTTAAGGATCTGTACCAGGTGTGCAGATGTTGTGACCTTGAATGCGCTATTTCTGTAGCGTTTGATCCACAATTATATTTTCTCATGGGGAATGTTTATATTCTTTTGAAACGGGCATGAGTGAGTCAACAGCTATAACTGGAGTTCTCTGCTACAATAACAGCACCATTTGGGGGCACCATGACCTTTTCACAAGTGATGGCATGTATAGCAATAGCCTAGCATTGGCTTGCAAGGGTACACACACTGCTGTCATTTTTATTGCTGCGTATTCCCTCTGGGAAAAAAACTGTGGAGACACAGTAATCAATTATATTATAGTTATATTATAGCAATACCAGGAGAAAAACGATCAAGGGCTGTTTAAACGAAGTTGCACCTCCAATTTGGTAAAACCTCTAAGGCAGCTCATGATATTGAACTTCAACAGTGTAGAGTCTAAATCTTGATATGATCAATGCTGAACATGGTTTACTGGATTATATAAAACACCTAAGAACACAAAACTTCTCTCAGTTACTACTGCTCATAAATACTTTCTGCTGTTGAACTGATAAATGTGTGGTTCATAGGAAAAGTATAAATGTGTTAAGAAAAAAAGCTGAACCAACGTGATAATCATCAAGCAGCCATTCGTTAGACAAAATCTAATGTTATCTATCTTGTTGGTGATAGATGCAGAACTGCTTGTAGCTTGGGGTACCGAGATTGACTGTAAGCGTGATATGGTAACACTCCAACTTTACAAAAAACAAACACAGACAGCTAAAGCTTATAAAAGCCAAAAGTTGTGAGTAAATAGCAAGGGCTGTGTCTGAATACACCATCTTGATAAACTTTCAAATACAACTGGCCCTCAAGAGTACGTTTTCAATAGAAAGTTTGTTCCAATTACAAGTTTGGTGAACTTTGACGTGTATTTTTGCATCCTCAATCCATACTTGGAAGAACTGCTAAATGCAGCCGTGCACAAGCATGACATTTTTTACAACACTTTACGACCCAGTTATAAAATGGTATACATTATAGTAGACATACATGTATACATTCTTTAATGACCACTGTGTGTTCTGTGAAACAGGATGTTGACTGAAATGGCCACTGACCAGACTTTTTTATGCTGCTTTACTGTAAATATAAAGGGTATTTTCACAAGACAATCATTTAAATGATGTGCAAATGTGACAACAATGCAACTGATCCCTAATGGCATTGCATCTTTAATGCATGTAAATTCACAATAATAAGGGAAAATACAGCTTTATTTTCTTTGTTTTCTGAACAGCTGGTGCTTTGGGCACTAATAATAACTCGCAGCTGAGCCTGATAAAAACAATGTAATGATAGAGTATTTTAATAGGAGCCTCCTCCTTTGCCAGCAATAACTATCCTGGACTAAACTATTGCTGTGGAGTATTCAAGCCCTTGGGTTCTACTATCACAAAGGACCATGAATAGGATAGAAACGTCAGGCATATGGATTTTAAATATAATGCAGGCAGCTATAGAGAGCCAGTGAAGGGAACACAGCAGTGAGGTAATGAGAAACCTTTGGTAATTTGAAGACCAGACAATCTTGTACATTCTGAATCAGTTGCATCAGTCTGATTATATACACATGAAGACCAGCCAGAAGGAAAACACCTGGGTGGCTTCCCTGGGAAGGAAATGTTGGATTGCCATGATGCTGTAGAAGAGATACCTGCATGACAGGGTCAGTTAGGCAATATGAGCAAAGAAGCTCAGCCTTTGATCAAATCTTCTCAGAGTGTGTGACAGATAGTAGAATCTTGTGCTTGACTGTGTCAAAGGCTGCTGAAAGGTCAAGAAGGATCAGAACCTATGAAAGTTTGGCTGCTCTCACAGCATGAAACATCTTAGAAACAGCCATCAGGACGGTTTCTGTGGAGTATTCTGCTTTGAAGCCGGACTGATTGGGATCCTGTAGGTCATTCTGAAGGAAAAAGGTTGACAACTGATTGTAGATGGCACATCCAAGTATTGGATTCACATGCTGCCAAGGATTAAGTCTTTCAACTCACACAGCCTCGCTGAATAGGTCATTTGAAGAGTTTCTATTAAAGGCTGTACACTACGTGGCAGTTATGAAGGGTGACATTAAAAAAAAAACTATTACAGAGCTCATTAACACCCATTCTGCTCGTCGCATTGCCCCCTATATTGAGAGACAGGGAGCTCCACTGGTCCATACCATGCCAGCTGACCACCATAATAAACTGATAGAGGAGGGAATTAAAGCTCAAATCCATTCCCCATGTCTTCTAACTTCAGGCTTTGTTGCCAGTTGCTAATTAGTAAAATCTAAAATAGGGTCCTAGTGCTTAAGAGGGGGATGAATAATGGATGCGCTGTGTGCAGACTGTAAATTGCATGATTTTGGCCTTTTTTGCTTATGCATGCAAAAAATATGAGCATGTGTAAAGTGTCGCAGTGTAGCATGTAGAAGGGGATTATTTAAAATATGACAACAGTAATAAATGAGACAACAGTAATAGATGTGACAACTGTAATAAGACTGTGTTGCTGTGTGGTTGTGTAATTTCTTCTTTGTTCCCCTTATTCTCTCACCGTCCTCAGTTAGCATGTGCTGACCTCTGCTGTATGGATGTGCTATGCAAATCACTTTCCTGTGGCTAATATCCCCCTAATCCTCCGACTTCCAACCACTTTAACCACTTAGTACAGACGCCACAGTCAAACGGAGAAAACATTGATTATTCCGCTCTTCCTGTCCCTTTTTTATTCCTCCAGAGATTGGACTTTGGCAAATTGAGTTCTTTCCTGCTGGGTATGAAAATCTTCCTGCTGAACATGTCCATGACCGAACTAAACAGAGTTTACATTTATAGGAATCTCAGAGGAAGAACAGCAAGAGCTAGAATTTCCACTCTTGCTTGTCCTTTGTGTTTTTTAAAGACCTTTAAGCTTTGCAAATGGTTTGTTTGTTAGGAACTTAATCGGATTTCTGTAGCCCAGCCTATAGTGTAGGATGTGACTGAGAGCTGTTTTTCCTTGTATTTGTGTAGGGAAAAGAGAGGGGGAAAAACATAGTCAGATCTGTGCAGTTATGTGGTTATTCAAGTGGTCATGTAAACAGCATACTCCGATCTAGAAATCAGATTAAGTAGAGAGCAGGATTTAGCTCTGTAGTCGGATTTCTTAGAGCATATTCGTAATCTGATGTCATACGGTTTACTCAGTCTGTGCATGTGCTAGAAGCGCATATTCTGCTTCATCTGTTTATTCTAAGTACTTCCGGTTCTTTTGGGTATATTCACAAATAATGCATTTCTGCACCGGTGCATTTCTCTCATGGGATCTGGAAATAAATGCAATGCCTATAAATGGTTTTGCATTAATAGACATTATCTTAGAGATGATGAAATTTAGTTTGCTTGAGTATTTGAATTTTCATACTAATTGTATTAGCATTTGTATTTTATGTTGTATCCTTGTTTGAGGTTAATGGCTGGTTGCAAAGTGAAAATCCAGTTATTGCCCGAGTCATATAAACCAGAAGATTAGCCAGAAATCTGATTATGATTACTGACAAAATATGATTTGATATATATAATCTGCAGTTAACATATTATTAGATATTATATAGCATATTAAGTGCATGTAAATGTATTGTGTAGCAATTGGTGAATGTGTGGATGGATTGATGGTAGTAGGTCATGATTGTAGCTAGCTAGCTCTCTCTTTCTCTCGCTCTCTCTCGCTCTCGCTCTCGCTCTCTCTCAGTTTGGTGATGAATTACATTGTGATAGGAGGTGAGACCTAAAGTGGTGATTAAATGTTGTAGTGCACTGCAGAGAATTACCACATCACAAATACAAGGGATAGCTAAGACACTTAACCTGCACTTACATATTCTCTAGAAATGCAAGAATGCTTTGATCAGACATGAGGATGTAGTTCTCAGTGTTGACTGCGGAATATAATATAGAATTGAAAAGAAAATAAGAACAAAATACTACCCATTTCCCTTTCATTCCTAATTGCTCAGTCCTAACTGAAGAAACACACTTCAGAAACGTAACGCATTACAGTTATGCTGCATTTTGTGTGAAGTGCTGCTTTTGCTTTTTGCTTGTATTTAATTCCAAAGAGTTTAGTTTTGTTCTCCTCTGGTCATAAAACCTTTTTTCCTCATGGCATCATAAGTAAGTCTGAGTGTGACATTTTTTCAAAGTAGCGCTACACAAAATCAGCTTATTTAATCAATTAAAACCTGTTGTTTGAGTATTTTTTTAAACTGTATTTCTTTGATTTTTATCCAAGAATCTTTCTGAAGCACCTTTCCAACCATGGAGATTTCTGTCAATACTAAGAGATTATCATACAGTACTAATCGTGGAATTTTCAGTGAGCATCCTATTTTATTCTAAAGTACACTAAAGTAACTATAATTGATCTCACGTAGGGGCCACTTAGCCAGGCATGTAGACTGCTTACCATAAATAGGGGATATTTCATAATGGAATATTTTGTTTTTTTTGTTGTGATCAGTCTAAAAGTTAAGTAGATCAGATTAGCACTCAAGCAAAAAATTTAAAAGGGAATTTTACTAGGTACATTTTAATAATACTTACTACTTAATAATAATACTTCCTTTTTGAGTTATTCCCTGTCATCTAGGCCATTCTGGCCTAACTATTAAAAGGCTTTAAGTTTGAGTATTATTATAGTATTATTTACTTTACTTTTTTTCAGAATGCAATAGGAGAAAAGCTATGGATTTTGATAGGTTATGATGGTTTTCTATTGCCGCTGTATAACACAAGATGTTTCCGAAATATGTCCAGGAGCCAAGCTGGTCAAAATGCTCCAGAATCACCAAGTCCCAAGAACTGGCACTGATCCCCTGTCCTCGATGACTTGTCGTACAAATACTCCCAGTCCGCTTCTGTTTCTGTTTGATTTTGTCCTGGCATGAACACTGAAGAGGAAACGACTTGGGTAATTTTGCCAGTGAAGTGTTTGCTCCTTCATTAGCGGGCTTAATTGAGTCGGCTGCTATATTTCAGTGCCTTATTAAATGGAAGGGAAGTGGAGCGCTGGGTATTACATGAGAGCAAATTCATTTTGGCGCCATCCTGCTTATCAAGTTTGGCTTTCTTTGCACAAGTCCCATTTCCAAGATGATTGTTTATCCCTTTCACCCGCTCTCTCTTTCTGTTACCTGGTAACTAATTTGAAATATAAATCTGTGTGTATACGTATATGTGACAGAAAAATGTTCCAAGTGGCAAGGATGGAGGTGAGAAGCATAGTTCTAGCCTTTCAGTATAAATGCAATCACATGTAGCCTATTTTGATTAAGTTATGTACCAGAAAGTACAAGTACAAATACACAAACTTGTGTACCAGCCTTTTAGCCTCTCCAAATTTTGTACCCTAAAACCTTGGGGACTAAATGTATTCTAATAACGCAGGTCTTAGAAGTTGATTGATGTATTAATGCAATAGTTTGTTAAAATTAGCAGCAAAATGTTAAGCTTGTTCTTTGAAGAGTTTTTTTTTTTCATTTAATTTGCGTTCAAAATTGTGTCTGTATTTAGTGTCTATATTTAAGCAATAATACATAACAAAACAAACAAAATACTTTTTTTATAATTATTTATTTATAAGTTTCAGTGATACTTGATTATTCATTAAAGAGAATTTTTATTTACAGTGAGTGAATAAAATGACTGAAATTTATCTACCAACAGAAGAACATCTCAGCGGGATCCCGGTGTTAACGCAAGTCTAGGATTTTGTTATAATTTCCATTATTTGACTTGTGATTATAAATTTGAAACCCAAAGCTATTAATGTAAATATTAATATCAGAAATGTGAGGGGAGTGCTGGACATAAATGAACCCTCTTAGGTTCTGGATTAATTCTCGATGACGCTAAAATTTTTAAGACCAGAAAAGAACATTTTCTGTGGGTGTTCTACAGAAAATGAAAAGAGGAGCTGATTAATTTTATGGAACTATGTTTTTTCCTCTGTCTTCTCAGCAATATGATAATCCGTGCTAGTTAGGGTGAAAAAGCCTTGAAAGGCCATTGAAAGTATCAGGCCTTTCACAAATTGATTCATTTTAATTGAAACAAATTTTTCCTCCAGATTTTATAAGCTCATTTTATAAACTCATTATGATTTGGCAGTCTTTCACTTGTATAATCAAAACGTTCCCTGCTTTGTTATGGCTGGCATCGTTTCTAGGTTACATGTGAATGTGGAAAAGTAATTCTTATGATCATGCAATATTGGCTCTCCTAGAACGTATCTTGGTCGATCAAATTATGGGGTCAGAACTAACAGTGGCATCATGCTCCTTAATCTAGGTGGAATTTGTATCTTCTTTAGTGACTCGAGTGATTGTATGAATCGAGGGTATGTGTACGTAACAAACTCTCATTCCTTATGTAGGCAGCAGCGACACTTGAGTTTTTATATCCATTTTAATCCGTTTGCTTTTTAGGCATCCAAAGTTATTATAATCACACCCCTTTTGTTTTGATTGTAGCCTCACAGATCCAACCATGTGTAATTTAATCTGTGCTCAGATGATTGAGCAAAACCTGCATGGACCACATCCAATATAAAGCTAACAGACAGACACTGAAACCTGTGTGCTTCTGAGTGTCTAAGGTGTGATCATGTACTCACTGTTTTAATAGAATGAAAGATTAATGCTCACTGACCAAACAATTTTAACACGTCATTCTGAACCATAACCAGATTATAGAGCTTCCAAGGTGTGTGGGAGGGTTTTGCCCAGGTTGCTTCATTCTGGGATCAAATGCAAAACTGTTTCATTCTTTTATTGTTTTTAAAAACACCAGCCCCTATCTATATTCTTCTCTTATCGAACTCCAATCTGTGAAATAAATCACCTTTTGGCAACAAGAACAATTTTATAAGAAAACAGGGACCTGGCAAGCGCTCCCAAAAAAACGTCGAGGGTTTGAGTCTGAAAAATCACACAGAATTCTGGCCTTTGCTAATCACCCCCAACATTAGCCAATCAACCAGAATAGGTAATCAGCTGCACTTGGCTCAGACCTTTTCGCTCTTTGAACTTCTCTAGCACAATTGTGTAAGTATGATGGAGAAAAGTGTACTTGGATGTTTGTGGCTTGTAATGTGTGTGAGCAAAATCTAGTACTTCTGCAGGCTTCTGATCTCCAGATTTTGTGGTTACTCTTCATTTTATGGACTGTCTTATTCAGAGATAGTGTGTTATATATGTTTGTCCTTCAGTGCAATTCAATCTTCTGTGGTAAATGGGAGGTTTGGCAGAATCTATAGTTATAAATGTATAATGAGGTGTTGTGAGAGGCTGACATCATATCGAGAGATTATTGAACAGTCATGTCCTTTTCACAGGTCTCCAGTTATGGCTGGAGGTCTGTTTGCTGTGAACCGCCAATGGTTCTGGGAGTTGGGAGGATACGACACAGGCCTGGAGATCTGGGGAGGAGAGCAGTATGAAATATCATTCAAGGTAGGAACCTGTTCGAAACAAATGAGAGGCTAAACTTATTGTCCTTTGCCGCATCACCTTTTCTGCAAACATTCAGAATGTTCTGTTTGAAATATTCCCACAATGCTTTCCAGAAATGTCTTTAGCACAGGCAGTTGTGTACCCAAGTGGAGAAACGCCAGGACTATGGACCAGAAGGTCCTGGGTTCGAATCCCACCTCTGCCAAGCTACAACAGTTGGGTTCCTGAGCAAGGCCCTTAACCCACGATTGCTTGAATTGTAAGACCATATGAATTGGAAGTCGCTCTGGATAAGGGCGTCTGCTAAATGACATAAGTGTAAATGTATTGTGATTTCGCAAAGCAGCGCACCAAAGTTAAATTTGCATGTTTCTACAGGGTTCTCAGTTCTCCGCTCTCTTCTGAAAAACCTGCTTGCATCATGAATACAACAGGACGTGTTGTGGTGTCACATAATATTTCATATCATAAGTGTGAAGTTTCATGAGTGAATCAATGCACTGCAAAGAGCTCTAAAGTGAGACAATTTTACTCATCTCAAATTGTAAAAATATAGATTTTAAGTAAATAAATATTAAATAAACATGTGGCATTCAATGTTACTGTTAAATAAATCAGTGCAAGTGAAACCCTGCAGTATCGTAGCTATTTAGTCAGTATGGGCAGACTACAGTATAGCATTGCTAAATAAGATTTTGGACATAGTGCAGGGTAAAAATGAAAACGTGGAAAAGGGTTTTTTTTTTTGTTTTTTTTTGAGAAAGCAACTAAGTTGTATAATAAACCTACACACATTGAGCTAATTAGTAAGGGACATACAGAAAGGCTAATTATGGAATGCAAAATATTAATATAAACACATGGCTGTACACCTACACACAGAATAACAAACACAACTATGAAGCGTACAAACCAGGGCGTGAAGGACACAAATGAAACCAAGAGGTATGTGTATATTCTGTTCTACCTTATTATTGAAGTTTTAATTTTAATTCAAATTCTACAAATATAGACTGTAGTCCATCTGTTGTTGGACTATGTTATTCCAAATGACTTCTTTCTCTAATAATCAGTCCCAATAGAACAGCTACTATCTGGGCGGATGGAGACACTACAGACATTAATGGCTGTGTGTTGAGTTATTTTGAGGGCACAGCAAATTTACACCGTTGTACAAGCTGTGGACCAACTACTTTAGACTACTCTATCAAAGTGTCATGTTCAGTGTTGTCAAATGAAAAAAAATATAATACAATATGTTACAAAAATGTGATTGATGTAATCACTTGTGTGTGATATAAAGCATAAGCTCTATATACGCACATAATGTTCAACTTCAGTGTTTTGCTACATTTTCTTTCTCATGTATTCAGACAGCTTCAGTAGCTTTGAAGTGGGCTGTGTTTGTGTCGTTGCTAATCCTGAATACATCATTGGAAGTACTTGACCTGAACTACATCTAGTGGGTCAAAAGAGAACAGTTGATAGTCTTGACAATGTAGAGTTGATTATAGGGCAGAAAGTACAGGGCACTACTCAATCAAATGCCGTGTCTAAAAATGGAACATAGTCAATTTCGTTACAGCCCCTGTCTCTCTTGAACAATTTGTTTTATGATTAATTCGTCAGTTGCCCATTTGTTTTAGTTTGTCTCAGTCCAGAGTGGATAAGAGAGAATGTAGCAAAAGCAACCCTCTGTTTCTGTTCCTCTGTGGTGTGGGGCACCTGCATCTGTCCTGATCCATGAACATTACTCATTTCTGACAGCTGTATTAAGCTACAGCGAGTTTGCTGTGTGGAGTTTGTGATTTATATCCAACAAATTGAGTGAAATAGAAAGACAGGTAACAGCAGGGGTATATTTCGGAGCCTAGCTGAAAGTTATTGTTCTGTGTGATCCTATGATCACCTGCCCTTTTGAGGGGATTCAGTTTATTACTAAGGCCAGATTGCGAGATGCTGTATGTAACTGAGCTCTGCACCTGTGCTCCATCGCTTTCGATTGCGATTATTATTCTGTAATGTCTCTATCACAATAAAACCACTTCACATTCGAATGTTTCATTGGGCCTTTTAAGTTAGCCCATTAATAAATTATCTAATTAAAAAAAAAAATCTAGTATGATCTTACAGCAGCTAAATTACCAGTTGCCTTGTTTATCAGTCGAGTGCTTAAAGTGGATCACTTCAGTCAGTGTTACATTGGAGTGTGTTTACTTATATTTCAGCTATTTATACAGATAAATATGTGAAACACTCAAGAACCACTTCTCAGAGGTACTCCATACATACCATTCATATCTAAAGTATACATTTTCTTTGGAAATACAGAAGCGTGTTGCGTATGTTGTTACTCAGGTTTAGAGTTAGGTGTCAGATTTAGCGTGACTGCAGTGTGAGGACAAACTTGGACTGCTCAAGCCTTGCATCAGCCAACACAACAACCATATCCTTCTGTTAGATGTGGGTGGATTTCAACATGCTGCACGATTCCTCCCAATAATATCTCATCCCAAGCCATGACTTCATCCCTGCGTGCCTGGTGAGAACATAGCCCATGAATAAACGTGTGAAAATTGCTTATGTTTGTCGTATATCTTTTCTTTGTTTACCGCGAGAGAAGAGCTTCTTCTCGTGGCGCTGCTATCGTAGGACAATTGTGTCCTAGCGTGTGAAGTGAGCCTGACTCCTAAGCGGCTGTCCCCAGCGGGAGAGAGAGTGAGCCATGCCATTTGATATCAGCACACAGCTCTCTTGCACAGCTCTCTCACACAGCAGGAAAGATGACGAAATGAGGAGCCTTGAGACTGGTCTATCAAATACTTAAGAGTGTGCCCCTTTCCTTCAGCATCAATGGTTAGGTAGAGTCTTCCCTCTACTTTAATCTTTAAAGATGCAGGCTTTAGACAGGGGACGGCTACAGGTTCATATCTGGGCAGTGTGAACAAAATGTCTCTCGTCAGACGAGGAGAAAGAAAATGTGGAGATTTAAGCAGGAACAGGAGTTTGTCTTCCCTGCTCTGCTGTCAGACAGTAGGTGTATAATTGGAGCCTACAGAGAAGATGGCTCCTGCTTTTGGCACATACCCTGTGTGGAACAGTGTTATGGATAATTGCAGTACAAGCTTAAGAAATAGAAAAAAAAAAGTCAGGCCAAGCTGGTACACTGAATGTAACTCAATGTGCATTTAATGTCCTTTTATTTGAATAAAAATCATACGTCAGGTTATTTTATATGATCTAGAAACAACAACAATGCAAGTTATTCAAATTCATCTCAAATGCTTCTTTTTATTACTTTGTATTCACTTTGAAATATCCCA
>JAUZST010038373.1:0-27380 GCA_034779995.1 Parotocinclus haroldoi | reverse complement strand
TTTAAACAAGAATGAATGAGGTCCTGTAACAGATCCCGTTATCAGATCTGAAGTACAGTGTGTTGCAGGGTCCAGCTGCATTAGGGAAGAAATGGACGCTGTTACAAGTAAATACCAAGTATCTGACTGGCATGTTTTTACCGTTCGCATGATTCACTGGTGATTGTTTCGAATTACAGCGTATTCCTTAAAGCAGTGCTGTTCATGTGGGGGACTTCCCATTCGGAGAGAAACGCTCTCCAGAATCAGCAGAATCTTCAGGAAACGTGGGAACACTGATACACCCAAACAGCTGGATAGCAGGGTGAAATATCAGGCATAGATAAAAAAGGAAATGCTGCAGCTTTTAAGAAATAACAGGAAATTCAAGATCTGATAACAAAAGAATTGCTAGTGATGTTCAAGGTTACATTATTATGCCACAATATACAGTAGATAGCATCTAACCTATATAGCATCAGGTTCTATATTGCTGATTAGGAAAAATATGTTATTATCCTGTGTAGAATCTAAGCACTGACCTGATGCTCACAAGCTTCACTCGGATCTGTTCAAATAACTAGGAGTGGATAAACTGATACTGGCTTAGACTGGCACATTGTAACTCATTTCCATTATCAGTCAAGATGCTTAAAGCTTGCTTGCAGCACATTCTCAGTGTGGTCGTGCTGAAAACACTAAACACCCATCAGCCTCTCCACCCTCAAGCCCACTGCTTTTTATTCAATTCATACACTGGGTCTTATATTCGACAGGCTTTATAATTACAGTGTCATGCCTAAATATATGAAAATGTTAGAGACGCAGTTTGTTTCTGATATATAAATCTGCTAGTTAAAGGAATTCCACGTGACACATCTTGCTCTGACCCGGGTGCAAGTAAATACACAGCTCACAAAAAATAGTGGATGTTTCATAATAAATATGAAGAGGATCCCAGAAGAACTGCTGACAGTCTGATCCTGTCCATGCCCCATCACTGTCAGTGTGTTTTTACAGTCTTGGGTGACCATACACCCTACTGAACAGGCAATGTGGGGGCACTCTCGTCCAGGTTCACCCCTATGCATCTGATTGGCGTAATCAAACAACTTTCCTGGACTTGTTTTTTTTTTTGCTTTTCTGACTAGCTTGATTAATGAATTAAACTTGATTGCTTCTTTTTTAAGAATTTTGTTTCTTATAATTTATCTTCATAGTCATTTTGAAATATCCCCTCATTTTTGTGAGCAGTGTATTAACAAAACTTTACACTGTATGAAATCTAGATTACTTACAATGACCAATTAGAGCCGAACCTTCTACCAGATTTGATTGGGTACCATGAGGTGTTTAAGTCAACTCAAGAGAAGTCAAAGTTATTTCTATAACATGTTTTAGAAAGGAGTATTGTCTCAAAGCTACTTTACAATTTTATATTATCTTCTGATTTTTAAGGTTACTCCCTTAAGGTTTTTAGGCATTTTACTGTCAAATGTCGTTGACAAAAGTCAATCTGTAACAATGGCTTATTCACTAGTTTACCTTTTGCTACCAAAATCAGTGCACCTGAACTGGGTCAAAGGCCATTAGAAGGTGGTGAGAGATCAGTTGGCTGGGTGTCCTCGAGGATTCAAGTAACACCTTTAGGCAGTAGTCTCTGAGCACCCTCAAAGCATTCATTTACTACACAAGCAAGCTCCTCTTTCTACAAGTGATAGCAGCTTAGCTTCTTATCCAGTTTATTTTTAAAAGGATACACCCCAAATTGGGTGCCTAGTTACATGCGAACACAAGGAATTTGTCCTTTGTCACTTTACAGCAGATCAGCCTTTTCAGATCAGCCTGGGATCTCTTATTAACCATCACTGATTTTGCTGTATCACTAACGTTTAGGTGTGTGAGTCAGAACAACGTCCTGATTATTGCCTCGAGATTAAAGACCTCAAAATGACACGTGGTTCACAAAGTCTCATTGACAATATTAGTGAGTCACATCCCACAGGCCACACATTCTTCATGTAACGTGCAGTGCGGATGGAACGTTGCTGCTTAATATAAAGTAAACACGGCTCTAACAAAAAGCAGGAAGCCGTTATGAAAAGCTTTCTCGTCCATCGTCAGTCACAAGCATGATTATTTAAAGTTACAATATTTAAGAAACCACCAGTTTTACAAGGTCAGGATTTGTGTTGGGATTCTTTTCCTTCCAAAAGCTGTTGCAGGATCAAGGATGCAAAGAGCATTTCCTCAGGAAAGCTTTCAATGTCAGATTTTGGGTGTCCAAAGTAGAGACCAGTGCTTACGAACAGGAAATAAATTCCTGCAGTCTTAATGAAACACACATGCTTTCCCTTGGATGACTAACATTGTATTTAGGCACAATTCATATGGCATGAAAACAACATTAAAATGATCACGATATAGCTACGCCTGTAATGTAAATATTGGGATCAAAAGCCTGTCACTGGTACTGTACTGCTTCCGATGTTAGCACCATATGTTGATTTTTATATGTTGATTGGTTTACAGACATGACATGACACAATGCTACGCACACACAAACCGACACCCCCCCGATACCCCCCCCCCTCCCCACGAGCCCCAGAATAATATTGTGGCTTGTTGATTAACTTACGAATTTAATTATGAGGCACAGTATGCACCTTTGAGCAATTCAACCAGACTTTGAGGAATTCCAGTCCTGCATGTTCACCCCTGGAGTAATCTCTCAAGTTAAGTTCCCAGCAAATCAACCAAAATCCCAAGTTTCCTCAGTCCCCATTTGGGTATGTTCCTGTTTTGTATCTGCATTGGAAAGAGACCAGTCTGCTGTTTTTCTCATCTACTACAACAACAATTTAAATGTTTACTTAAACCAGATTTTTATTGATACAAATTGAACCTTTATAAACAAGATAATAAGTGATAATAAATTCTGTTTTGTGTATGTCTTTGGTAAATGGATTTTACCCAATAACGTAAGTGAGGGAAAAAAAGAATAGAAATCTGACAGATCCAAACACATCCAAACCTGCTTAAAAGATTCTTTAGGAGTTTACTAAAGTAGTTTACTTTTAGGTGTTTAGCAGACAGCATTATCCAGAGTGAACTTACAACTGCTACACTCTTACAATCCAAGCAACTGAGGGTTAGGCACCCAACAGTGGCAGTTTAGTGAAGGTGGGATTTTTATATTTTAAGTCATGTGCCTTCATTTGGTTCATTTACACAGTCACTAAGGGATCATTTCCTTTTGTATTTTGCTAAATGTATTTAAATATGTTATTTCGTTTAGAAAAGAAAGACAGCATGTCATTTGTAATTTTGTCTTTTGTAATTCGGATTTGTCCAAACTATTGTGTGATACTCTATGGAAGTTGAAGTTCTCGTTTTAGCAGACGGCTGCTATGTAGAATCTCTACATAACTACTAACACCAATACCCATCACTGGGTCTCAGTTCACCATGATACCAGCATTCCAGCCATATGTCGGATGTAACAACATGTTCCTAAAAAGACACACTTTCAGTAAATTGCTTAGACCAAATATACTCTATATCCTGTTTACATCACTGTTAACACCCAGCATGGGTCCATAATACGAAATGGTGGTGGTATTTTGAGAACTTCCAGATGTGTTACATACAATTCATCTCTGTCTGAATGTGGAACTCTGACATTACAAGTCGGAGACTAGTAAAAATAAATCGGAGCAAGCGCCATAGATTCTCCAAAAACAAACACACCGTGTCTCAAAAGTTGCTGTTTCCAAAGTTGTTTCCTTCCATCCATCAGATGTTTATCAAATAAAGACAGAGAATGTACAGAACGATCCTCGGGAGGGTACTTGGTTTGGAAATCTAAATATTTTTTTCACATCTGTATCAATTTCTATGAGACGTGAGAACTCTGAAGATACATTTCACATCTTCTGAGTCATTGTTTTTCCAGGAATATATATTAAGTTTAAAAGACAGGAATTAGGAAGGAACATGAATTTTGTCTCTCAGTACATTTCACAGTGATATAGTTCTGGGTATATAGATTTTCTTTAGGAATGCAAAAGCAGTAGGGGGCTAAGGTACGTTTACAGCCATTTGCTAGGTCTTGTCAACATTATGGTGTTCACATTTACATGATATACCCTCAGTGGAAATGAGGACCACACAGCTGTTTCCCATCTCTAAAGCTGAGGCAGTGAGACCACATATGATTGACCGATGACAGGAACATGCCAGTTGTAGGTAAGTGACCAGATCTTTATCATAAATTTCTCTATTAAGGTTCTTACATGTTTAGAGACTTCGTTAAACTCTCTCTCGAATTAACCCTATGGTGTATAATTACAACATTTTCCCGCCTGCCTTTCCATGTGTTTGAGAACAGGCACAGTACAAGAGTCAGAGAAAAAGGCACTGATTGACAGGCATCGCAAAAGAGTGACAAAGTGAGGATTGTGATATATTATATTAGTGTTATTGTTATTATTATATTATAGTTTTCTCTGTGGACGAGTTTTATAGCTGATCTCTCTCCATCAGTTCAGTGTAGTGTCATAGTGTTTTTAAATGCTTTGTAGGAATACTGGAGGAACGTTTTCATAGTTAAAACTGCTCAAGGAATTGCCTTCTTTGTCACCTGTTCGCTCCACAGGAACCGGGAATGATTGTAATTCTTAGAAAGATATGTGCAGGGACTTTCCTACTTTCCAGGTCACTTTCCTACTTTAAGGTATACGTAAGATTAAGATGACTAGTCCAGACATAAACATACTTCTATTCTGGACTGAAAAATAATTATATATATATGGTCATGACACCATTCTTATACAATGGTACATCTAATTTGTCCTAAGACTTTTACAAAGTCGTGCATCTAACAGAATTTGCACTTTGCTTTAAATGCCATTCATTTTCAATCCTGATCAGATCTAACTACAACCATGGATGTTATACGTTTAAACAAATTACCCTAAAAGCCAATTTATAAATTTGCACTTAACGCTGCATATGTATATACACTGTCTAAAAGATGAGAGAAACCATAGCTAGGATAAAGGAAAATACCAGACAAAAATAAATGCTTTTACAGCTTAGAACAGATTCCTTATTATTATTAATATTATTTTGAATTCTCATCGAGAAAAAAAAAAAAACAGTTGGCAAAAACATATCCACTTTAATGGTCCCCCCTGAAGTGCCTGGGTGTATTTTTTCATGCCCCACTCTCTCTGCCTCTGATCATTGCTGTGGTGCAGTGCTTTACACACATTTGGGAAATGCTTGAGAAGCAGTTTTAGTCATGTGCAGGGTATTTACACAACCAACCAACTGCATGTGAAAAGATGGTCCCTTTTGAGATCAGTCAAAGCAAAACCAAGACGCTCACAGTTTATAGTGGTTGTATAAAGCAAACATCAATATAAAATGATCATCAAATGTCCAGGTAAAAGAGGATGTATGGCCACTCAGCTATTAGCAACAGCAGCTATTGTTAGCCCTTAAGAAAGCACCTATTTATCTAAAAGTTCAGCTCTCTAACTGGTTTGGGTGTGTTTTATTTGCAAAAACAAAGGCAATGCAGGCAACCTCTCTGTGACAGACACCAGGTATCTACATGTGATATCTCCTACAGATAAACATAGTTCAGAGCTCTGCACTGGTGCATTGGATTGTTCTTGTACTTTGTAAAAAAATATAGTTAAATGGGGGTGCAAGAGGATGGGCAGCAGCTGTTATGCTGTTGGTCTGCAAAGCAGAAGCATCTACAGCCCCTGAGCAAAGCCTTTAACATTTCCCTATTGTTTTTCTCAAAATGACTTTTGGGGCGCATCAACATTTTAAGCTCTAGCATTATAATATTCATTCCTGTATTAAAATTTAGGCACAGTTACTCTTCCTCTTTATAAGTTCAAGTCCCTCTGGTCACGCAGTGAGCTCAAATACTCAAATATATAGACCACAGATGAGAACATTTTTGATGTTAAGACTTGGTCCAGACTACGCCAACTTTAATGAGTTCCAGAGATACAGAGTGGACAGGAGAGTCAGCCAACAACAGCAAAGCCACAAAAGGCAGAATAGTTCAGTTCCTGTTGCAGCAGTCTGCTGCAACCACAGAAAGCTCTAATGTACTGTTCACTTCAAGCCCAATACAGCAAGTCTTATTATAAATAGCACTTTTTAAACCAAAACAACCTACAGTCTCACCATTGAGAAAAGGTTATATATAGTTTCCCACTGGGTTAGACTTTACTACTCTAGTCAGCAAAAACAATACTGAGCCTGGCATGCTCATATAGGAAAGTGGAGCTAAAGGAGTACATGCATTCTACAGGGCAACACACGACTCCAGAGTAGATGCTTAGTATCACAAGCTAGAAGGGAAAGTGCAAGACTGAAGGACATTGCTAATACCATGGCTCAGTGAATCTAAGCAGCGCAATTTTCCAGCGTCCAAAATTCATCCAGTACTGTAGACTGAAATGACTTGCAGGAAACTAACACAAGGCAAAACAATCCTTAATGTTTTTGGAAACTACATTAGCAGCAGTGTGCTCATGCCAGAAAGCCACAAAGACACAAAACTGGATGAGCGGCAGATCCTGCTTACCTACTACATGCCAAAAGTGAATGCTTGCCATTTGGAGATAATAACACACAGTTAATGCACGTTTGAAAAACGGGCTACAGAAAAACGAACAGCAAAAACCCACAAACAACTGTGGCTACAGAGAAAGGCTTATCTACATTTCAACACACTTATTTTTCTTTAAAGTGCATACATGTTTGTATGTGTTTCATGTGCCATGAGCAATAATGTTATATCTTAGAAATATGATATCCGCCAATATTGTCTCATAAAACAGTGTGAATTAATGCATCAAAGTCATTCAAGAGCAGATATGGGAATAGTTACATAGTCTAGTGTGAAATCAGCATTTCTTTCATGCAACATTACTCTTGACTTGGCCAGATCACCATCCGGCCTTGAAACATCTACATCCAAAAACAACAGACTGAGAACCAGGAGAACTCCAGACTGGATTTCTTAATCAGTGTTTATGTAGCATTAGTAACAGATAAGGTGCCAGTAATAGAAGCAAAAACATTTGTGTTTAGAACACAGGACTGCTGACCCTGGTGAATGTTTAGCATTTAAGACAGTGTGGGGAAAAGTTTGGATCTGAGCTATACAGCTTTCACTGTCACAGTAACAGCTACAGCACGGTTACAAACCCATGATGCCACTGTTTGGTCACTGTTTCCATTGCTGAGTGATCCACAAAGTGCTGGAGCTGAAAATGGTTGCACTTCTTGTCAGGGTTTCAGCAGTACCAAACATGAGCCTATGGGTGGATCTAGAAAAAAAAAAGTGCAGACCAGAAAACATTAGTTAGCTGGCATTGCTTTTCTGCCACACAGTAGGCTACAGAACACAAAACTCCACTAACAGTGTAGTGATTGTAAAGGCTTGTTTCTCTCAAATGCAATGCACAAAGTAAAAAAAAAACATCCTCATTTATCTTGTAACTTTCCATATGAATTCCTAATATATTCCTATTTTACATAAGCTATAATCTAAAATCCTCCTAGATCCTACACCATCCACAACACTTCATAATTTAGTAGGATTTTAACATGGTCACTTCATATTTTCTTTAGTTCTACCAACAAAGTTGTTGTTATCGCTTTGTCTGGTGTTTGGTCTAGATGCAGATAAAGCAGGTAAGTGTATTTGTATCCAAGAAAACAGTTCTGTCCTTAAGTTAGCTCCCCATTACCTGATTACCCAAGTACGCTGTTCACAAAATTAGGGGATACTTCATTATGGAACATTTCATTTTAAAGTATCCCCTAATTTTCGTGAGCAGTGTAGTTGCTCGGATTACTGACAAAATCAGATTGTCTGTAGTTAACGGATTATTTATTGCATGTAAATGCATTCAGTGCATTTGCTTAGTGAAACATTGGCCCCTTGAAAGTGCAATTCCCGGGTGTAGCCATCAGGTGTTCCATTTCCCATAAATACTGGGTGAAATCTACAGCACAAACAAGACCCAGACTGAAAGTTGCTTGAAAACCAATCTGTATGCTGTTTATATTCGGTGAAAGTTTGTTAGGAAACTTTACACCATTTGACTGCAGGAACCAGCTCGGTATGTTCACCCTGCCAAAGCCTGCCCTCTGGTACCCAGCCAAAACCTCCAGCACGAAAAGTTCTGAAGTGAAAATGACACAGGTACTCATCCAGGGTATGGATATAGATTGTAGTTTGACAGATGATTAGTAACCATTCTTCATATCCACAACAAACAGTGGACCCAATGGGACCAAACTGTCCTGGAACAGAAAAGCTGTGCAGGGTGGGAGGTCCTGGTTCATTAAACTCTCGGGGGCAAAGGATTTGTATTGGCATCGATGCAGTAATGACATACTGCAATGCCCAGTGGAAACATAGCATTCAGCTTTGGTAAATGAAGTGACCAGTACTGCTTTTGCTCAAACAAGAATGGATTTTACCAATAAGTCATTGTGGTATGACCAAATAAGAATGAAACTTGAACATTAATATAACCAGTACAATACAGAGTATCAGTCATACTTTCATGTACCGCAGTGGCCTTAGACCTCAAGCCTTTAACCTTCACATATCTGGAAAAGTCATGTCTTAATCCGATCATGTATTAATTATGTTAATATGTGTTATGATTTTAGCACATTACCTTGTACAGCTAGCAGTGACAACTCTCTGATTAAGGTCCTGCTTCTGTCATATAGCTTTCAACACTGAAATAATTGATTGAATTCACTAAGATTCAACTAAAATCAGGTGTTCAGAGAGTTGGCAAGCCTTTCAAAAACAATCACACTTGCAGCAATCATCACTGAATCTAATTTGGAATGTTTTGTCAAAAGATGTGGAGATAAAACAACTTTAAGGTCAAGATTTTTCCCAACAGATTTACTTCACGCAGCTTTTCATTCTGAAAACCTAAACGCAGCCTCTCCACTTTGGGTCACAGAGTGTGTGATGGAGAACAGCCTCATGGGGGACTTTTTTAGCATGATTATTCAGAGCGACTGAAGCCATTTTTTCTCATGATTCATGACCAGCCCACTCCTTTTCTCCCCCCTTCTCTTTTAATGTGGGAAAGCAAGATCTTTCACCATTACTCCATCATCAGGATGAATCTAACCTAAACACCAAGATTTTTTAAAGCTTTACCACTAAAACATTTCATGTATCTGGAATTCATCTGCTGTTATTAATTGAGGAAAGACTGGAAAATACACTGGCCCACAACAAAGTCGTTTAAGTCATGCTGCCATGGGAGTGGGCCCAAAGTGACGGTAATGGAGTGTAGGATATGAAATGAGACTTGCCACTTTGGTGGTACCGATTCTGGAAAGGAATGTCTTCATTGCCACTGATTTCGACAAGCCTGAGCGCTTATCAGAGAGAATGTGGGTGGAGGAATGTTTCAGCGACTGAGAAAGACAGAGTGCGTGAGTGATTCAAGGGGGAAGGGGTTAACTGTTGGGGCGTGAGAGTAAGTTGGTGGGAAAACGACACTTCCAAAAGGCCTTAGGAGCTAACTAAGCAGTGATGGAAATACTGTGATACAAAGCAGATACAGGCTAGATGGAAAACAGTCGATCAGATGTTAAATCTGGGTCCATGTAGGAACCTAAATAGACCTGCAATGATAATTACATGAATAAAACCGCATCAGTATTTGTCAGATTCACTAAACCTGCTGCACTTACTTACGATGTTCGTTTGTTTTAATTTGGTTTACTTAAACTGGCTTTTAGCATTGCTGGCTATTTAATGATGGACAAAAGGGTACACTGATAGACAACGTTACATCGAAGATAGTCATACATAATCAGATCAGGTCAAATAAGCATTGTTAATTAACCTAATGCATGGACTGTGGGAACAATCCAGAGTATCCAGAGTTAACCCACCCAGACACGATGAGAACATACAAAATAGTCCAAGGTCAGGATCAAACCGGGGATGCTGGAGATGACAGTGCTAACCTCTGCACCGCCTACTTATGCACCATGCCTTATATCTTACTAATGTCACGTGACGCATGATGTCACAACACCTGTGTAAAAAAAAAACTATTAAACTGTATATCACTATATATAAACTGTATTATTTCTAGTTTGCATTTTTTGTCTGGTTATATCTTACAATGCAGTATATTTACACTTGTAAACAGCTGCCCCCTCGCTTTCTGCCATTTTATATTCCTCAGTTTCGAACGTCTCTGCTGTGCCAGCTGAATCATGGAACAGTGCTTTGTTTGCATACTTAAAAATGTCTCCCGATGCAGTACCTCATACAGGGACCGTACTGTTTAGTGAATACTATACTACATACTGTAAAGTATGTCGTTTTGGACAGAGCCAGAGATGTTGAGCTGCAGGCTAACGTGCTTGCCTGAGAGGATTCCTACAAAGGAGGATACAAAGCACATCTGTATGTAAATTGGCTCTTAGGACGTCTAACTGTTGTAAATGTAAATGTAGTGATGAGAATTATTTAGCTCTTTGAGCTCACTAGTTAATACACAGAATCTATAGGAAACCGTTATACCACATTCAGGTGATAAGTCATAAATAAGTGTTAAATAAATAAACTAATCAAGTAAATTAATTAACTAATCATTCAGTCCTGACCAGTTGCACCATCCTCCGTGAAGAGCAGCATTCTCATAACATAATGTTGTCACCACCATGCTTTCACAGATTTTTACAGTAATGTCTGCTCAGGCCTGTGCAAATGAAATCCTAAAAACGTTTAGTAAACGCACATTATGGCATATTTATTGAACTGTCATTAAATGCCACATTTAATGTGTAAGTAAGCTGGCTATTTATGCAGGACAAAAGTAGTACATGTTGCTATAGTAAGCTAAAGACTATGAACTAAAAGCTATGCGAAGGTCTGTACGTTATTTTAATATACAGTCAAATAATTTACACATTTTAATATGCAGTGCAGTTGAGTAAAATGACTTCATAGACAGAATCGATCTTTTTATTTGACTACTAGCAACTGATTCTACCCTAAAACTAACAATAAACTAAACTATATTTAGGCCAAACGGTAAAGCTAGAGATTAATCCAAGTGAAAATTTACTGTCAAAAACGAAAACCAGTGAAAAAGGATTGCATGAGATAAGGCCATTTGCAATACAAGCTTGTCTGCACTGTACATACACTGTGTATGGTGAGCTTTAGTATAATCTGTTCATTTGTACCAGAAATCTGTACTAGTTATAACTGAAAAAAAGCACAATCCCTGCCTATTTACTGTCAGTCTAACAAAAACGATCACATTCTGATTTGGAGGGAGATTAAAACAGCGGTATTGGGTTGTTTCCACAATACTGTGATACAGAGCCGATACAGGTTAGATGGAAAAACAGTCGATCTAACGATAAATCTGGGTCCATGTAGGAACCTGAAGAAGTAAATAGACCTGCACTGATATTTAATCACATGAATAAAACTGCCGTAAATCCTGTAAATCCCGTAAATAAAAAAATATATTAAAATAAGAATAAATTAAGCTGCAAGTGTCAAAGCTTTGCTTTTTTTGATTGCACCCAGATAATTAATTAAACTCCCCATTTAGCTGTCCGAAAAGCTGCCTCTCTTGAGGCAACACAGCAACGCTCAAACTGCACTGACTTATTTCTTTGTTTGTTTATTTGGTTTATTCATTGTGGCTTTTAGCATTGCTGGCTATTTTCTGACAGACACAGGTTACAATCATAGAAAACGTTACATCAATTTTTGTCATATATAATCTGATCAAGCTGTTTAAGCATAATAAATTTACATTTAAAGCATTTAGCAGACGTCCTTATCCAGAGCGACTTACAACTCATACAGTCTTACAATTCAAGCAACGGCGGATTAAGGACCTTGCTTAAGGACCCAACTGTGGTAGCTTGGCTTGGCTTGGCTTGATTTGAATCCTAGAGTTCAATATTTTAACTGCTAGGCTACCACAGTCCCATTAATATTAATTAACCTAATACATGGTCTGTGGGAGCAAACCCAATGGTACCCAGTACCCAGAGTAAACCCACACAGACACCATGAGGACATACAAAAGAGTCTGAGGTAAAAGTAGTAAATGTGGCTTTAGGAAGCTAAAGACACACTTCTTGCACAACAACTGCAAATATGTGAAGGTACATTATTAACAGTTGTGTAATATGTTTCCATTGACTGAAACAATTTTTATTTCCGAACAATAATCAAAACATATATGAACAATAAAGAAAAACTATATATTTAGGCAAAACACTAAAGTTAGAGATTAAACCAAATGAAAATAGAATGTTATGTATTTATCTTAGTATAATCAGCCTTTACAGCTGCCTCTTCCTGTGTTTATTTGTACCAGAATTCTCTACTAACTACAAGAAAGAAGCAAAATCCCTGCCCATTTTCTGTCAGTCTAACAAAACCACCAAATTCTGATTTGAAGGGAGATCAAAACAGCAGCACTGGGTTGGATCCAGAATGGTACGTGAGTGCGCTTCTCTATAATCTGCATTTTATTGCCTGTTTTTTTCTCAGGAAACCATGCCTGGCTTTCACACAAATAAAAGTTCAAAAGAACATTGTTCCATTAAAAAGAACACTTTCCATTCAAGCGGCCGACTTTTGTCACAGTGGCCACTGATTATAGAAGCTTTAAAAAAGACAAGTAATTATAGAATCAATAGCATATACTCAAGCGGACACTTGCTAGACCAACGACGGTTCCATTAGTCAAAGGTTTGTTATGGTAATTATAGTTATAATGTCTTCAAATGGTATTCTGTTCAAAGGCTGTTAAATAAAGGTGAACCATAAAATATGGTTCATATATACAACATATAAAATATTGATTTTAGGAAATTGGACCGAGTGGGTAAGAAACACAGTCTGAACAAGAAACGGAACTGGAGGCAAAACAGAGGCGCAGACCAAACTAGTGACAGATTAAACTGGACACAAAAGACTCAACCGGAGACAGAACTAGAAGTACAAAATAAACACAGACTAAAGCAGAAACTCCAGATTGCTCTGCAAATGCAAACTCATATTGAACCGGAAATACATACCAACCAGATTTTACATAGTGAACCAGAATTAGAGACATAACTACGAACGCGGTAGTTGACTGGAACACACACATCACTAGACACGCATAATGAAGAAGAAATAGACTCCACTGGAAACACGTACTGAACTGGAAAAGGCAAAAGAAAGCTGTTGATGTACAGTTTTAATGTATGTCGTGGGTCACTGTCCTGCTGCAGTATGAATCCTTCTCAATAACAATCCAGACTGCAGTTTCCGCAAAGCTATTTGTTCAAAATAGAAAAAGAGACGTTGAAAAAAGCAAACCACACAAAGGCCTTTTGGAAGTATGCAATGCCTCGTATATAAAATCAGTTGTTATTTACATTGACTTAACTACTACATCACAAAAAAAATATAATATATTTTGAAATATCTTCTATTTTTTTGTGAGATATTAAGGTAAATCAAGACTCTGATACAGAACTCTCACAACCCATGGCCTATGAAGGCATGATTTTCAGGCCTAACAGTTGATCAGTAGGTGACTATTTTTGGCTAATTGATAAATACCTAAGACTGCGATGATACTGAAATTGAACCCGTCTGTGTCTGTGACAAATATGAGCCAGTTGGTCAGTCTGCTAGCTTGGCTAATGCAAACTACAGAATCTGTCAGGCACGTACTGCTGTCTTAACTGCTGTTATTACAGAGTTATTAGAGAAGCAGCCAAAACGATAGAGGATACAGCGCATATGGAAAATTCTCAGATTTCTTCAGTTTTTCACATTTGGGTTTGTTACAGGCTCATCTTAAAATACATAAACTCCTCATCAATCTCCAACCAGAACTCCACAATGACAATGTTTTGACAATGGACTAAAAATGAAACGCTGAAATGTCGCTGTTTACACAAGTATTCGAACCACTTTTATGACTCTCACAGTTTTGCTCTGGTACATCCTAAATCCAATCAATCAATGCTTATCTTCAGTGAAGATCGGTTGTGGCTTGGAGTTGATTTGATTGGACATTTTTAGTAAAAGGTACAGGTAGAATTATAAGGTGCCTTAGCTGATGGTGTCTGTCAGAGTAATCAATCCAAAAAGTCTGGAAAATCGCCTGCAGAGACCTGGAGAATTATACAAGAAGCATTTTGCATCACTGAAAAGGTCTAGGCCCACCACCAAACTGAACAATCTGCCTATGTTTTCACAAGCAGCTAGTATTGTGTCCATGCAGCTTCATAGATTCCCAGTTCGTTCCTGATCTCAGACTCCTGTGCAAAGTACTTCAGACCCCTTCCACATTATAAATACATGCATTCGGTTAACCGGTCAATCAAAGCTGCCCCCAGTATGAGTGTAATCAATTATCATTATAACCTTGCTCTTGTCACAAACGGCCGATGATGCTTTATGAGCAAACAAATAAACTTTTCCAGACAGCCCAGAGCTTTTCTCAGGCTGGGACAAAGGTTTTTGGACATGATGCCGACCCAAAGCATACCAGCAGGAAAACAGGAGTGGCCTCAGATAAACTTTGTGAAAGTTCTTGAATGGTACTCCCAGATTTGAACTCCTTAGAGAGTCTCTGGAGAGACCTGAAAATGGCTGGGCACTGACTCTCGCCGTTCAACCTGGCTGAGCTTGGACAATTACGGGCAAGAAGAACGGGAGGTGTGCCAAGCTTGTATGATTGCCAAAAAGATTTGAGGCAGTCAAAGGTGCTTTACCTAAAAAGTGAAGGGCCTGAATACTTTCAAAATGCAGTTGTTTATTTTTATTAGGGTTATCAAACGGACAAAACTTTTGGGTCTCAAAACCCTACTTTTTCTACTTTATTATTGTGGAATGTCAACTCTTTACTTTTTGAGCACCAAACTAAGGATGATTGCTTTTTCAGGAGTCTGGAATATACAAAAAATGGGGAAAACAAATTGTATATACTGTATTTATTCATGTCAGCATTTCCAGCTGACTAGATTACGTATATTTATAGAACATTTAGGCCTTTTAATTGGTGTAAGCGTCATAGTTCATAGCCATAGACGTTTATAGTCATTTTATATAATTTATAAAGTGTAGCATTATAAAAGGTTTTAAGGTGCATGCTCATGAACACGTTTGCTGGTCAAAGGGAAACGTCAAAGTGCTTTACACGTAGCTCTAAACCCCTTTTTACATCCATTGTCACAATTTATGAACACTCCCACATTACAGCTCAGCTTATTTACACACAATGGCATGCCCATAAAACATCCCTCGCAAGTGTCACTTCTAATCTCGACCCAGTTCAGTCAGCTTCCTTTCAAGGTCTCAATTCATCGTTAAGGTCACACTGTAAACAATGAGTTACGGGAACCAGTGAAAATGTCACCTGAGAGCGGAATGGACGTGTGAGCTGTCTTGCACTAGAGTAGGTAGTCGAGGGCTTGTGGCAGACCATCAGGGTCATGGCCAGCAGCCCCGTATGGATGAGGAAATCCCATGACCTCAAGGTCCAGCCTTTCCAGCCAGCTGAGGAAGAACAGCCAGGAATACAAGTGTAACCTTTCATTCAATCCCATGGACACAACTCTTTCACAGACTGGACACCTAAAATAACAAGCCAACGTTTCTGGAAAAATGTGCGCCATCATGACTGCGACAAAACAGACCAGCGTCATTGAAAAAGCACTGAACTGTAATTGATTTCGGCACAGAATAGAACGATTAAGCGGGCTTGTGGGACACATGAAATTCAACGCATGTAAACTTGGCACATGATGGTGGAAAAAGTCTACAGACAGGAACAAACAAGGCCTGTGCAGCTGGGATAGTCATTTTCTATTAAACTAAACTCGTGTCCGAGTCAGCATCGCATCTCTTCGTGACACACAGGTTAACAATTCCAGTAGCCAGAGCGGCTCGACATGACAAACTCTGCAATGTTTTTTTTTTCCTCAGAGAACTGTATTGTGTATTTTAATCAGTGTTAGCATTTCTGTGCCACACCAGTGAACTGTCATAAATAAAACGTTTGGCTATTCAAATGAAATTTGAAAAACTGGGCTGAACATTTGACCAGGTAAACAAATGGTAGGTATACTGCACTTCATGGTTTCTACTCTCAATAGCTTTGCGTTCCCAAAACAATGCATAGCACATTAAGGTTCATTACGTGGCTGCTTGTGATCTCATGCTGTGTCTTTGAATCGTCTAATTCAGTGAATGCTGAATAAGGGCTAGGCCGTTCAGACTCCACCAAAGTCTATGAAAATGAATGGGTGATTAGTGAAGATCTGATTAATCAGATGTTAGGTCAAAAGAGACTAGACACAGAGACTGTTTACAACACCAGTCTAATGGTGACAAAGTGTCTGGCCTGAGGAAAACCATGGCTTGCAAAACACTCTGAGACCATATTTATAAAGACATGTTTTTCATTTTCCTAGCCTATTACCAAGTGAATAGCAGCTGGGCAGAGCCAGAGTTTGAACTCACAACCTTCTGATTAACAGTCCAGAGACCAGTGACCAGTAACCAGTGAGCCACGACTACTCATATGATCAATTACATAACAACCATAGTAGCTGACAATGTTCAATGGGTGCATTTCAGGTTTGAGGAGGGCAAAACAGCCAATAATTTTCTAACTGTAAAGCATGATGAAGGTGGAGATGGCTGGTTTAACGCTTGTGCGGTTCGCACTGCTAATTCAAAATAGTATTTTATTTGTGCTTTGAAATGGATAGCTGTGAGTACGAACCTTAATCCAGTTCAGATAAAATGGTCTACTTTGCTTTGAAGCTGCTGATCAGACATGGACAATGTTGTTTCTGCAATAGGAGTCAAGTACAGTTCACACTGCAGTGGGGAGTGCGTCGACCAATCAAGACACGAAAAGTACAATTTAACGTCATTCGTTTAGGTGGAATGTGTGTTGTTTATAACCTGGATGAAGATCAGACCACATTTGATGAGTGACTAAAGGAAAAATCCATGGCATATTTGCATTTACAGCATTCAGAGGGAAATTCCAACAATGGCAACCTGGCAGAACGTAGAATTCAATTTACAACCTTTATATATGCATTGCAGAGCTTTAACCACAGACCTCCTAAAGACTCAAAGCCCTCATAGCAGAGGGGTTTACTTATAAGGCACAACTCAGGCAATTGTGGTTTAATGGCCTTGCTCAAGGTCCCAACAGTGGGATCAGAACTCCCAATGTTCTGGGCAGTGGTGCAGTCCCTTGGTTTATTAACTGCTTAGCCACCATTGCCCTAGTCTTAGACATTTCTGGGATTATGGACTAATATCCTCATTCTATATCAGTTTGTCCAAACACAGTGTGTTGCTTTTTTTAGGTGTAATCCCATAAAAAAGTCCACAAGGATTTGCTATAAAGAAATGTCGACCTAAAGCAATCATGTTTTCACTTATTTAGCAGTCACACCATGACAGTCAATCCTAAGAAATACGGCAGTGGTTGGTATAAAGTGATGCTAATTACTGCATAAAAATCAGAAAAGCACATTCACGGGGATGTAGGAAGAACATACAGAGCTGACTGGCCGTTTGTCAAATAATTCAGGTAACATGTCTTGTCCCACGGTGGGGGACGGGGGAGGGGGTCGTCTGAGGACTGGGAATCAGTGGGTGGGCCATGTGGGGGCAGGATTCTTATAGGGCACAAGTAGGCAACTCAGCGCACTTGTGTTTGACCACCAGCTGAATATTACTGGAATGTGCAAATTTGTGAAATGTGACCCTGTCTGGACAGGTGCATGGGACCCAAACTATCCAATATGGTTTTAGTATAGCATTGGCTCAAGAGTTTGGCCACCCCAGTCAGCGTACACATGTTGTTGATTATGTAATGGAGTTAACACAGATTTTGCAGGAAAGAGATTGAAATACTAGCACATTTCTGCATAGTGAACGAATAACATAGCAGTTCAGTCCTGTGACCTTATAAAAACTTTAGGGGTTGTTTTCTTTGCTGTGAAAATAATGAGTCATTGTAAATGGAATGGTTCAATTCTATTGAAAGTGCTTCTGAGTGGTTGTAGAACCAAAGAATAGAAACAGAGATAGAGTCGTAGCACTTGTAAATAACGACGCATCATTTTTAAAAACAATTGTTCTTTTTTCTGACAGTATATGCATTTAAAACACGCTCCTACATTGGTTGACCTAGAGTAGATCGATTTTTGACACCTAAAAACGTTTGTGCCGCGTGTTTTTATATGTTATTCTATATCTCGATTTAGACCAAATTATTACATCATTGGAAATGTTGTGCCAAAAAAATACGAGATGGTACACATGGTAAACATTTTCAAGCTTTTAAATGAAATCCAAATGGCCCCTGATCTCTCAGGGCTGGCAGTCTTCTGGAGAAGTGTGCAAATTACTGTACACCACATGGCAAACCTTTTATTTCAGTATGTTTTTCAGTATAAGCATGAAAATGCAATGGGTATCATAATTACTTTTGTCCCCTGGAAAACGTCTTTATTTTAAATGAATCAATAAAAACATGTAATTACGGTGCCCAGACTGTCCTTACCAGTACAATGTATTCTTATTTTATAAAAAAAAAAAAACAACATTTGGTATGCAGCCTCCATGTACTGCTTTTTATAAATCTGTTGTGTATTTCTATTGTTCTGTGTAGTGGCTCTTGAGAGGGCTGGCCGTCAGTCAGACTGAAAGGACACCATGTTCCCCCCATGTGAGCACTGGCTGATACAGCCGATAATGACCTCATAGGTGTTTCTGAAGGAAATCCCTCTCCCTTCTAGGCACAATGACAGAAGTTCCTGTTTAAAGAACGATGTCCAGCTAGCAGACAGTACAGTCTGGCTTACGTAATTCCTTTATTTAACACTGGTTACTATTCACATTGTTTTTACATAATGTGTACAGGTACAGAAATGTGAATTGTTTACATTATAATGATGTCTGGATTTACCTGTTTCTATTGCACAGATTTACTGCGTTCACAGTGCGTTCACGTTTTGACAGTGCAGGAATAGTTTAAGTTGAAAACGTTTATTTCTGAAAATGAAGCTTTTTACGGTTTACTGTGTCGTTTGTTCGTCGGGATGAATGTACTTGTTTAAATGCATGATCCAAGCCCTCGTGCTGCCTAAACCATTAGGGATTTATTTTGCAAGGTAAATGTTTTTGTGACTGCCGTTCCATGCTTGCTTTCAAAACCCAATTTCAACAGCTAAGAATGATTCATTAAATATAGCACGACTTCCTAATCATCACTATGCAGAAATATAACTCGCACACCTCCAGATGTTGACTAAAGCTGTTTCTGAAGTGCCAACACACACTATAGAATACAAGGCTACTATTGCTGGCACCCTCAAAAAGGACAGGCAAAAGGTCACAGTTAACTCTAATTTGGTCGATGTATTGAGGTTAATTTTCAATTAAAAAATGATGTAAATATAATTGTAGCCTCACCGCTCCAAAGATCCCTGGTTCTGTGTTTGTTTACTCCACCATTCCTAAGTCTTTCAGTAGGTCAGTTGTCTCCAAAGTGTTTTGGTGGCTGGGTCCCCACAATCCTGAATAGAATTAAGCAGGTTGAAAATGAGTGAAAGGTTCAATAAATATGTAGTAGAACATACTGAGATCTACCATGTATTAAAAGAGTTTTACCTAACATGAGCTCACTGAAATGAATTTCATATTATAGGCATATTATTTAGATTGAACAGGTTTGGTTGACTGAAAGAATATATGCTAAACTTAATATTACTACATATAATATGACTAACCACGGCAGTGATTAGTAAACATGTTCAGTGTAGTTACCTCCTGAATGTAATATGCCTTGAGATTTTATCGCTGAATTCCTAAATTAATGTAGTTTTCATTTTTCTTACTGTGCTGAAAATAGTGATGATCTATGGCAGTTTGAAAACTTTGCATACACCTTTCCGTCCTTAAATTATCATTTAAAACTCATACATCTCATATTTGCTTACACCAGTACTATCTTTATTCTCAACTGATCTGCCTTGGAACAAATATCTTTTTAAAATAAGTAATCAAGCACCTCTGTGGGTACAGAAGCCTCTATCAAATGTAAACTACAGCTTTGTAGGGTTCAACATTTTGGCCACAAATCACACGTCATCGAGCCATGACAAATGTGTGTCCCTGCAGCAGTGTGCTCTGATAACCACCTCCATATTCCACTGTTGTGTTGGTAGTCCAACCTAACAACTTCTCCATCAATTTTGGCCAACGGACTGTTTTTAAATGAGATTATCTGAGTGAAACCACTCAAAGCTAAACCTGTGAACAAAAAAACAAGGTTTCTCAACTTCCCCCGCGTGAGGCGAATTGCTCATCACAACACTTTCATCAACAGCTATTACAGTGGGTGCTTCATCAAACATCACTCTGTCCCGTCTCCTCATTTCCACATAAAGGAGCCATGTTAACTAGTTTACCTTTCACTCACCATAACGATTACTCTGAAGGGCTACCCTTTGGCTACCTACCCCAGGCCAATTCATTTTCACCCCAGTGTAGCCAGGAGGGGGAGTGGATAGGAGGAGAAAAGTTGCAGGAAAGGAGGAGCAGGTCTGAAGCAAGTTTAATCCTGTCCGTCTTTTCACTCACATTCGGTTTGTTCGTGAGAACAGGAGCAGAGGGGAAGAACATCAGCCTGCTGACAAGTGAGGTGCGTATGTTTTATTTTTCTCCATTTCAGCAATCATAAGGAGAACAAATAATAAGAGCTAGGCATGCAATAACTTCCGACCTTACAATATCTCAAATGCAAAGCACGTTTTGACAGTGCAGGAATAGTTTAAGTTGAAAACGTTTATTTCTGAAAATGAAGCTTTTTACGGTTTACTGTGTCGTTTGTTCGTCGGGATGAATGTACTTGTTTAAATGCATGATCCAAGCCCTCGTGCTGCCTAAACCATTAGGGATTTATTTTGCAAGGTAAATGTTTTTGTGACTGCCGTTCCATGCTTGCTTTCAAAACCCAATTTCAACAGCTAAGAATGATTCATTAAATATAGCACGACTTCCTAATCATCACTATGCAGAAATATAACTCGCACACCTCCAGATGTTGACTAAAGCTGTTTCTAAAGTGCCAAACTAGGCGGTAAACAAGTTCTTATTAATGTTAGGCGAGACGTTTTTTTAAAAAAAAAAAAAAGTTCTGCCTGAAGGCTTTTACAAGATGATGAACACACCCGCCTCTTTCAAACTAAATCAAACTGATTTTCTGGTTTGCCATAACTACCTGTCCAGCAGGAGTTGTTTTACCTTTGCTCTCTTTTCCTTCTTCCCTCCAAAGTCACTTTCCCACCTATTATTAATGTCAGAGCTGTTTACCTTTTACTCAAGCATGAATTTGGTTTTTAAAAAATAGTCTTAAAAACTAACAGCTGGAAGCAAATCTGATTTTTTCTTGCCTACTGCTTGTCTTATTTGCGTACAAAGTCAGACTAATGCCAGGTTTATGTGTTGTTTGTTTATATTTCAGGGCACCCAGTGGTATTTTATAATCTAACTGTAACACAGTGGATATATAGTCTTGTTCTTAGAAATCAAAGAAGCCTGGGAACATCTAACATGTATTCACTGTTTACTGTGGGCAATACCAGGTAAAGTTTTTGACCGACAGTTTGTTGGTAGACAAATTCACCAAGCTCCAAGTAGAAAAACAGATTTCCATCGCTGGTACTTAATACCAGCTGTAATTAGCCCTCAGTCTGCGTTGCATTGTATTAAGTCGAATTTTGTTAAGCATTAAACATTTTGCAAAGCACAATTGGTTTGACAGTACCACAGATGGATAATATCACATATATTATAGTTCATTTTTTCCATTTTACGTGGGATCCAAATCCTTTTACCCAGTAAAAAAAGGTCTACATGTCGGTTGTTCTCATGCCAGGACACTCCTTTGTTATTCTAGTTGCAAAACTAGTCTCTTTATTTGTGAGAAATGCATTTAACATTTGGTCAGACGACTCAAATGGATAACATGCTTTTTGGTGATGTACTCGAGTACTTCTGGATATGATTTTCACAGAACGAGTACAGATTTGGTTTTATTTAAACAAACTCCTGGTCTAAAGCTTTTTTTTTTTTTACAGAAAGACTGTAGTCGTCGGCTGTCCTCATTCCAGAACGCTCCTTTGTTATTTTACAAACAATAAATCAAAACTACAGTACTTGTTCAGGAAGTGCAAATGACGAACATGCATGACAATTCCATTTTGTTTTAGGTGGAACCGATGGAAATGTTCTACCCATGCTTTTGTTTAGCCTTCAATCACATTTGTGTGCAACCTTATATCATGAGGTGTATAACAATGAGGTGTGACTTGTGGCCAAAGTGAAATTAAACCTGTTAATATTACATATTAGAAAAATTAGATCCATTCCTTTCAAAGTAAGACAAGGAAGCAGGTTTGAGATTCCAGTAACTGGTTCCCTGTATGTTTTATGCGTAGTGGAAATAAAAAGTTGCAGTCTAGTGCAAGCCATGAGCTCATAGCTACAAGTCCACAAACATTTGCACACAGTAAGTCACAATTAAAAAAAAAAATACAGACGGCATCGATATGCAGTGGGTTGTGCACAAACCTAGGATTCATTATTTCTTTTTTAATCCATTGACAAGTTTATTTATTACTTTTTTAAGAGCATGTTGTAAAATATTTGTACTTATGATAATATAATATGACATAAAACTTTCTTTTTAATAATGAATAATGAGGTAGTAACTGCTATAACACCACTGCAGAGATAAATGAAGATGTAAATATATTTGAGTCATATTTCATATTGATTTAAAGGCATATGTTGAGGTTGAATGTGTCTTAACACTTTTTTGTTAAAAACTGACTATTATCAAACTGACGATTATATTGTTTTTGTTTTATTATCCTATTAAGCGTATGTGCACATTGATTATATGTATATGTGTTATTTTGGAAATTTTGGAGTGGGGGGGTGGGGGGGTTCTTACAGAGAAGATCCAGGCTGCTCAAGGAGGTTGGGTCCCAACCTTTCAGTTTTCAGTTTTGGTCCTTTATACATTTGTTTTTCCTCTGCACCGTCGGCGTAAGCTTTTGAAAAGATGCTGTAAAAATACATTTTTACTTTTACTTTTACTTTACCAAAACATATTAACAATACACATTTAGTTTTTAGGTCTATTAGGTACTAATGGCCATTAAATAAAGGTAGAATCTGAAGAATCACTCCCCATAAACAGCTAATGCAGTTTGGTATTCTGTAACTATAAGACTGTGATCGACTATATGGTGTAAGTTGGACCATTTCAATCCTCCATATATGAGGATATTACCAAAATGTAAAATGTTTATGGATGAGATGTTTTATTTTTTTTAATTATTGTTTGTAATTGCGAGAGTCGCCATGTTACTTAATGTCTCATTTCCATCCTTTCAGGTTCTTCTGAAATCTGTGCACATGGAGTGCTGACAAGTTGTTCAAGAGAATCAAGTGGATCAATCCTTCGTGGTAGAGCTATGAAACCCGAAAGGACGAGTTTGTGACAAGGGAAGCTCGAGGGAGTTTAATAAGAGCAAATGGAAGCATCGCACACTGCCTATGTCGCTGTACCTCCGACAGCAATCGCTGTGGCCTCTGGGATATCATACCAGGACAGAATGTTTCTGAGCAATTCAGTCATTGTAGAACATTACAACTACACAGGGAAGTTGAATGAGGACAAATACAAGGTTGGGCTGAAACCTGAAGCTATCGTGTTCCTCATCATCTGTCTGCTCATCGTTCTGGAGAATGCTGTGGTTCTGGTAGCAATTTGGAAAAATAAAAAGTTTCATCAACCCATGTACTACCTTTTGGGCAACTTGACCTTCTCAGACTTGTTGGCGGGTTTCACCTACATGGTGAACATTATAACATCAGGGGCCAACACTCTGGGATTAACGCCGGTCCAGTGGTTTATACGAGAAGGCCTTGTCTTTATCACCTTAGCTGCCTCCATCATCAGCCTTCTGGCTATTGCTATTGAGCGTCACGTTACCATGGAGCGGATGAAACCGTACCAGGGTGCCAAACACGGGCGCATGTCTGCTCTGATCGGCATCAGTTGGGTACTCTCGATCTTCCTGGGAGCGCTACCCATTATGGGCTGGAACTGTTTGGGCGCCCTGGAACAGTGCTCCACCGTTTTACCTCTGTATTCCAAGAGCTTTATTCTGTTCTGCATCACTGTTTTCTCAGCAGTATTACTGGCCATCGTGGTGCTCTACGTCCGAATCTTCCGCATCGTGAAGTCCAGCACGCAGAGGATGGGTTGCGGTCCACAGCGCAAAGGTCTGGCTCGGAAGTCGCAAAAGTACATGGCCCTACTCAAAACTGTCACCATCGTGCTGGGGGTCTTCATCGCCTGCTGGCTACCGCTTTTCCTCCTCTTTTTGTTGGACTTCTGCTGTCCAGCAAGAAGTTGCCAGATACTCCTCAAGGCAGATTACTTTCTGGGAATTGCTATGATTAACTCACTGTTTAACCCTATCATCTACACATTAACCAGTAAGGATATGAGGAAGGCCATTTTAAGACTTCTCTGTAGCTACTGTTTAATTACTACAGATGGGCAGGTAAGGAGGTTCGGAATAAACTTCCTCGAGTGCAGTACGAGTAAAACAGAGATGCCTTCACACAGGCTAGAAGGCCTGGAGACAACCGTTTCCACGGGGAACTTCACACCGTCTACAATTAAAGCCATTTTCCCCAGAATTTCTAAGATGTGAGTTTTGGGATCATTACATGAAGGCATAATTTTATCATGCCCCGGTATGATGAAGTATATCCTGACAAGAGCTGCAGTCCAAAGGTGGCCGGGCTAGACTGTTCTGATCACGCTTGCACATAACTGACATGTTTACAATGAAGGTGATGAAGCATTCAACAGATAGGGGCATAAAAAAAAATCAACCTTGTAGGACCTTCTAGTTGAACGATTTACTGTGACATGAGAAAACATACCGAACTCTGAACAGAGCCGAGACTGTGTTCTTTCTGAACCAAATAAGCTTGAAGCAGCATGCACTTAAGGTGAACAAAACGCATTACTCTATGCAGTCCTTCCTCTGTTAAACAAGACCTAATTGTAAACGCCAAACTGCGGGTCTTAACAGCAAAGACGCTCATGCATTTGGTAACATTCAGGGTTCCTGCACCACATAGCTCTCACCCACCCAGTTTCATAAGGGTGACATAAAAGGACAGGACACAGAAAGTGTGTTGCTAAATTCCCCCCTTTGCTGATCATTTGCTCATTTCATTTTCTGCGGTAACTCCAAAACATTGTTTCTGTCGCAGCTTCGACCGGTGTGAGATAATAAACCGCCTGATTAATTGGTAGCTAACAATAACATGATGACTTCAGTGTTGATGTAGCCTCCTGTTCATACGTGTAAAAAGAAATATTTATATCTTCATGTCTTGTGAAAATAAGCAGTATTTGACTAAATGCCTTTACACAGTTCCTAAATTATTCTAAGCAGATGTATATATGTACATTTACAATAAAGATGTGTTTATAGCACGTGCATTTGTGTCCACCACTGAACAACCCAGAGCGAAGGTGATGGAGAATGAACTTTATTATTAGACTGCATGTTTATTCTCGATATGATGATGGAACTAACATTTGTATACAGGCTCTCACTGGGACTTGTTTGGATTGTGGGTGAGGCGTTTCCTCATTAATCACACGGTACAACAAGCTGTTTTTACATGATCACATGAACTACAGACGTGCAACGTTTGACACGTCCTCAACTCTAACAAACTAAGGTTCAAATCTCTGCCAAGCTTCAGCTGTTGGATCCTTGAGCAAGACACTCAACCCACAATTGATTGGCTTGTAAAAACTATATCACCTCTGAATAAGGGCATCTAAATGAAATAAACAGAATGTGCTATTGATATTATTAAACTAGGTGCAGCTCCAGTGGGTCAGTGGTAAGAGCCACCTGCTAGAAACGGGTTTGAATTCCAGCTCTGCCTGCACCCAGTGAATCCCAGGTTAGATTTGTGCTTTCCCTTCCAACCATGACCAGGATAAGCATGCAGAATGCTTTGCTAGATCTTAAATAAGAGCGGTAAACGGTAGGATTTAAAGATTAATCACTATTATAACCGCAAGATTCGGCGACCAAGTCATTTAAAAACGTCATTTCTCTGGTCTGATTGGTTTAATTTCCCTGAACTGAGCCACTGAAGTGATTTCCTATGAGAACAGAGTGACTGAGCTGCAATCAGCGCAGTTTAACCTCAACACAGGACGCGTGCCAGCTGTGCCCCCGCCTAAACAGGAAACTCGAAAAACAAGGTCACTGTCTCGTGCCCGGGCAGCCTCTGCCTAAAGCTCAAGACGCTTTTCTACAAAGCCCACCTTACCACAGAAACTGCAGAACTGCACCCCGAGTCATTTCAGAAGCGAAAACGTGCAGCCGCGCATCAAAAAGTCACGCAACTGAAATCCACTTATGGCCGTGAGAATTTCTTTTATTTAGAACGACCTTTTGCACGTTACGAACACTGTCAAAACAAACCGCCAGGTACAGTTCACGACAGGGGCACCCAAGTTCACCGCTGTAGTGATAAATCCAGAATAAAATGGGAATTTGATACTAACAAACTGTTTGGGGGGTGGGGTAGATGAGTCACGTGAATGAGCAGGACCAGGACTGGAGTTGGGCATTTATGACCTACCCCCTTCCATTGTCTAGTAAACTGTCTAATATTGTTCATTTATGCCAGATGCTTCTACGGGATTTTACCAAATCTGGGTGATTAGGTTACATTTTGATTATTATTAAGATGAAAAATGTTAACAGAATCTCTAGGACAAATGTCCTTTGCTTTACATATATAAAAAAATGACCATTTTCACTTCAGAAATAAAGAAGAAAGAGCTTCTACAGAACATAGAGTTGATACTTGTAAGATAATTGAAGCATGAGCAGGGCATCGTTACACTGCCTGGATTTACGTGCGACTCTTCTGTAAACCTGGGGTAGGAAACGGCTCTCTTTTAGAGGAAGCTATATTTTTGAGCTGTAAAGGAAACCAGGACACTCAGAGGAGATCCAGATCATGAACCTTTACTCCACCGATCCTCACGCCCAGTCCAAGCTCAACCAACACCCAACAGAGGTCATCAATGAATATAATGAATTTTGTTTTATAATTTAAATTATTTTTTTTCTACTACTAATTTAAATTGTAATTTGTTATTTATTTT
>JAUZST010038362.1:0-27380 GCA_034779995.1 Parotocinclus haroldoi | reverse complement strand
TCATAAATATTCATATATATATATATATATATATATATATATATATATATATATAGAAAGGCAGTTCGTTGTTAGTTTAAGATAACTTAGTTTCATTCTTACACATAACACCTAGGCCACCCAAGGAGTTCAGGTCCATTTTTTAGTCTGGCTCAACGTTTCTTTTTATACCGTTTAAGAACTTTTTCCTTGCCCCTGACACCCTAGATTTGCATAGCTTGTTATTAAGGAAATACTTGAACATTGAATAATGTTCTTAAATACAGCGGAATCTTGGAATCTAAACTTCATTGGTTCTGGAGGTTTCTTCAAGGCAAGTGTCCCGTTCGTTTCACACCTTGTGGCTGGGTCACGTGCACGTTCCAACGTTCAAAATTGGAATTGTTGTGCAAATGATGTTTGATGTTCGAATTGGTCAAGTACAGAAGCTCTCGAATTCTGAGGCGCCACTGTCCAGATTCTTATGAACATTTTAGGACAAACATTTCAACCAAAGTACGAGAATGCTCGGCTGTTCCCACACTGTGAAGCAAAATCCAAACCATACTTGCATCGCCTCTTGAGAGTTTGGGTTATTTGCAGGGGCATTTGGAGGGGTCTGAGCTCACGTTTACATATGCAAAAGAATACAAAAGAATCCATGACTACGAGACTTGAACCACTTGAAATGCTGAGCTGCTCCAAGTGTGAAAACACCCCGAGTTACGTTTGCTAAATGTTGTAAATCTGAATGTAATGCAGTGTAAATCCTGACTGTCAAGCTTCCTTGAGCAAGGCCCATAACCCTCATGTCCTCAGGTCAGTTCTAAGTCTGTAGCGTAAGTATCTGCGTCTGTACCTGCTATGCCTAGACTTCCATCGTTGGTATTCTATTGTAATGAAAATGTAATTGCTGCAGTATTATGCTCATTTGTTTTCTAGGACTGTGATGGCATTTCAGGTCTATTTGTTGACATTGATTAACTTAGCTGTGTGTGCTATATTGGTAATCTATTCTCTCATAATGAGCTCAAGACATTAATCTGGTTGTGATTTAACACAACCTCAGGGGGTTAGTGATTTAACAGTGTGTGCAGTGACAACGAACTGGTCTGAATCATATACACTATTGTGCCATTCTCCAGAAGATAGTAGTCATCTCCCTAATGAATATCGTCTTATTGAGTCCCTCATAAACTAATTGCACAGGTAATGTACACAGTCTCTTTAACAAGGAGGCTATGCACTATTGCTGAATGTGCACTCCTGCCTGCTTTAATGAGGGTTACCATGACGATATGCCATGAAGCAAGGAAATATCTGTTGAATATTTCTGTTAAAACATAATACATTTATTACAAATGATTAGTACACAGTTTGCAGTTTCTTGTAAACAACACTGGGAAGCTAGGTGGCACTTTGGTTTGAACTGTAACCTCGGCTCTAGAGGCCCAGGTTCATGTCCCAATCCGGCCACAACATGTGGGTTTTTTTGGTCTCTCCCACCATGTGCTCAACTAGCACCCTGTCTAGGATTGGTTCCAACCTTATGTCTTGTCCTGTCGGTTAACCTCCGACCAAACCAAGACCCTCCATACAACTCTGGGTTGGAGTTTGTTTGTTTATTTGACTTCTTTAACGTCGCTATCGGCATCAGTGGCCATCTTAGCGACACACACTAGGTTATATCCATACACAAGTTCATCTCAAGACTAGTCATACATATACACAAGTCACTGCCAATTTAGATTAATCCATTAACCTAACACGCATGTCTTTGGACTGTGGGAAGAAACCGGAGTACCCGGAGTAAACCACGGAGGACCCCGGCTGCTCCACCCTGGGATTGAACCCGGGACCTTCTTGCTGTGGGGCTGCGGCGCTACCCACCGAGTCACCGTGCTGCCCCTCTGGGTTGGAGTAAGCAGGTATGAAAGGCGGAAGTAAGCAATTCTTTAATTTAATACAGTGTGACTCAATTGCAAAATGTGATTTTGTTTTTGTTCCTTTTGCATTGCTTGCATGGTGCTGCATCACTGTGATGCTAGGAAGCTGAGCTTGGCTTATATAACCTAACAAGTGGGGAAGGATATGGGAGGGTAAATTGCACATATGCCTGTGTTGTCTGGGACAGTACAAATGCAGAAAAGATGTAAAGCATAGTGTTCTACATAATTTCTGGATCTCTTCCACTCATATAAAAGATTTATCCTGAGATTTTCTAAAACCAAATTTCTCACATGTCAAAGACCAGTTCCTCCTTGTTTATTGAATTACTGTCATTTTCCGCTTTTTACACACACACGCACACACGCACACACAAAGTACAGTGCATACAAACAGACGACACACAGTGCATATAAAAAGAAGTTCCAATCGAGCACAGAGTTTTGTTTGTACTTTTAATGCTGAGTTTGAGACAACTGTGAGCAACATAGCATTTAGTATTTCGAGACTGGAGATTCAAATTCAGGGTGATTTCTATAGCACTTTTAACAACATCAATATGCTGGAAATCGGCTTGCAAACATCCGGGTCTCTAGCTTTAGTGAGCAAACAAAAGCAAAAATGGTAAGGAAAAAACTCACTGACTTGGCTGGAGAATAAACTCTTCCAATGAGTCAAGCTCTAAAGGGAAATTTATTCCACAGTGAATACCAGAGGATATTTAGAAATAAATAGGATTTTGATTTGGAGTGTTTACAGCATGTTTTAAATCGGTAGTTATTTCCTTACAGTGAGGCATACATTGGAACAGTGAATATGACTAATGTAGAGCAGAGCCAGTAGAGAATTTCAGCCCATTCAGCCCATGTTCAATCAAGAAATCGGTGTGTTCTTTGTGTAAACTCTTTTCTCCTGGTAAACTGTTCTGACGTTAAATACACAATTTACCTCTTACCAGGATCCGTACGTCAATTGAAGGGACTAGCATAGGTGACCAGATTATACTAAACAGTGGAACTGTTCCTGGAAAACTGGCATTGCAATTTGTGTGTATCAGAAGCATTGGTGGGTTGAACCAGTCCACCAACCAAAATATTTATCTGACAGGATTCTGTTCTTAAAAACCTGTTTTCAAGTAAATTCAAGTAAATGCCCGATGGGGTTTAGGTCAGGTGACTGTGGTGGAAAGTCGGCACTCTTAAAGTAGTTGTTAAAGCTTTTGGGTTATGGTCTTTCTGCACTATGAATCCTTCTTCACAAAGATCCAAACAGGCATTGCACCTAACGATCTCAGACTTTTGGGCTTCACTGCACATCTGGTCACTGGTTGCAAATTTTCCCTAATGGACAGATCGGCCAAAGTCATTGCTAGAGAAAATAAATACATGAAAAGCTTTAACTGTACGGTACCTGACTGACTGTACATAATATGTGCATGTACCTAATAAACTAAAGTCTATCTGTGCTATAAAGAGAAATAAAAGATGGTTTTTCTCTTTATACACGCTTCTACTCAGCTCTAAGAATATTATCGCTCTGACATAGACTAATGGTGAACACTTCTGTGCCATCGTTTTCTTACTTAATGGGTTGTTCATTTAGAAAATCAATGCATAAACAGTGTGTTCTATGAATCCCTCTGTTTGAGCTCATTTCCATTCAAATTGAAAAAGTCTTCCATATTGTATTTACATAGAGGCAGCAAATCGTTTTTGCCATTTGCCATGTGTCATGTCTAAGGAATTTGTCTCGGTACATTTGGTCCCGTTCATTGCACAACGAAATCATTAATGCTGCATTCAAGAGTGTGTTCGAACTTGGAAACAACACACATACAGCCCCAAAACTTGGGATTCCCAAAGATACACAAGAGCAGATGTGATGTACATTACTGTGCAAAATTCTTAGGCCACCCATAGAGTAGATACCATTGTTTTAATTATAAAAGAATACAGCAAAACATCGTACGCAGTATTAAAAAACTGAGGCCGATCAGAAAAAAATTGTTTCTATAGGCTACAGTGGTAAGCATTTAGTGTAACCTCCCTCAAACACCTGAGTAATAGCAGCATCGGGCAGTTTCATCAGAATGCCAAGTTGACCCTTTTACAGTCTTAAATTCCTTGATTTTCCTCCAAATTCCTTGATCAGAGGTTTTTCCTATTGGGAAGCAGCCAAGAAGGCACCTTATCAAAAGAGTAGCAGGGTGAAAAGTCTAAGTTATGCTAAAGCTCACAAAGAAAAAGAGTGTTATGGAGTGTCAAATCCATGTCTGAAATATTTGGGTCCAATTGTCAACACTATGGTATATGTGGTCATATACTGTTGCTACAACAACATGTCTAGTGTTGGCCTAAGGCTTTTGTACAGTACAATATATTGAATCTGTTCATCTGGACATACAGTTTTGTGGGAGAAACGTTTCATCGCTCATCTAAGTGACTTCTTATCATATAGATAAGTGATAAACGTTTCTCCCACAAAACTGTATGTCCAGATGAACAGATTCAACTTCTAGGATTTTCCTACCTGGATTATTGAGCATGCATAAAGACAATACAGTATACTGCAGACGTGAAATGATCAACGGGCCACTGATGGTGTTATTGTTAAGGAGCTAGTCAAGTGTTCAGGTCTCAGCACTGCCAGTAAGGAAAAGGTCCTGTCTTGTGCCCTGTGCTCCTGGTTAGGCCCTGACTCCTTAAGCATGCTTTAAAATTAATTAATGAATAACTGTCAGTACACCAAAACAAATATGGACTCCCATGCTTTCCTCTGTATTATAGCTAGATTTTCTAACATACACCTCAGAGCTCCAGTCACCTGCGTTTGAGTTTTAGACAGATCATGTGCCCAACAGGCTCCAGGTTGATATAATAAGTACTGTCTGATATAATAAGTTGACTATCAAACACTGCCGAGTCCTTGAATAAAGCTTCAACTGCTCAGTGTAAATGCAAGTTGCTCTGGATGTAGCGTACCAGCTGCTACACGCATAAACTCACCCGCTCTCGAACCACATTTGTTAGTCTGTCTGGGTAACTTGTTAGTGTCTGCTAAATGTGAATGCAAATGTAAAATATTAAAAGAGTGTCTTATAATGCAAAGTCTGTAAAAAATAACATATGCACAAATCTATAAACCAAGAACTACACAAGTGTTAAGGTGGCGTGATCTGAAATCACAAACTGAAAAAATTTTTTACATAGTAAATAATAATAAATACAATATTCTTCAATAATTAATTACAATAGTACATATATTATACCCCCATGTCTAAATAAGAAGGTGAAGGTACACGGAAGTAAGACTAGTGAGACACTTGGTTACTTGATGTGAAAAAAGTGAAAAGTGAACTGTCCATGACACAGTCAGGACACAAAAACTTTGAGATCTGACCCTAAGCAGACTTAGACCTCAATGAAGGACAGACAGGGCACTGCATTTTGTCAGTAGACAGCATGGTGCCATGAAGTTAAAAAGGACAAAAGTTTGCATTCTTGTCTTAGCAGTGGCACACTCTCAGTAGGGGAGTCACACAAGAGACATATGGGTGGTCATGAAGGCAGTTTAGATTTACGATGATTACACTATATTCATGTAGTACATTGTTCCTTAAATCTATGTTGAACGTTTAAATTACAAGTTTATTCTGTATGTAATTCCTATATCAGTGAATGCATACAATCTTGGCTGAAGCTGTATGATTTCTGCTAAAGAAACTTACATTTAATGATGTTAGGGACTGCGGTAGTCTAGCAGTTCATGTACTGGACCTGATGATTCAGGGTTCAAATCCCACCTCTGCCAGTTGGGTTCTTGAACAAGGCCCTTAACCCGCCATTGCTTGAATTGTAAGACTTGTAAATCGATCAGGCTAAGGGCGTCTGCTAAATGCCATAAATGCTAAATAATTGATCATTTAGAAGACGCCCTTATCCAGAGCCACTTACAGCTGATACAGTTACAATTGTGGGCTAAGAAAATTAATAAAGGACATTTTGCTCAGTGACCCAACAGTGGCAGCTTGGCAGTGGTGGGATTTGAATCCTGGACCTTCTGGTCTATAATCCAGTACCTTAGCCGCTCCAACAATCCCATTTACATTTCTCTTTAACTATTTGTTAGCATTTAGAAGTTGTTTTTTAGAATTGTTATTTAAATACTTGCATAGTATAAAGAACAGTCAGTTTTCAGTTCGCTATATGTTTTACCTGCTACAAATGTATATGTGACAAAGAAATCTAAGTCTGATTCTGTATTTAGTGTGCTAAGGGTTTATTAGTAATATATTATTTTCATTATACATTTTTTGTCAGTGCCAAAAGAGCCATTATTAACAGAGCATCTTCACAGCTTTGGACATTTTGTATCACATCCATGTTGCTTCACAGCAAAATAGACAGGTACTCCCCATTTCACCATGGCCCCGTTTACAACACGCATACAAATAAACACACATTTAGCACAAACTGTGTTTTCCATTGGCAAGTGACCTGCAGTACCATACTCTCTCACTCACTCACTCTCCTGCTAGGGACTCGACTTTTAAATCTGAAAGTTAAGAATTGCTGGAAAAGGTATTTTGTCTTTTAAACCCAGACCTGGTTTCCCCCCTTCCTGTGCAGTTTGTTGTCTCTCCTGGGATTGGAGAAATCGTTCAACAGGATATCCATCTTTATTTTGATTTTGTCCAGCAGCTTATGTAGGGTGCAGTGCCTGATATCTTTAATCTGTGTTTTTACTGCCCAGACTGCTGTAGAGCCAAAGGAGGAGATGATGGAGGATGTGGTAAAGCATACACTGCTGGCCTTGGAGAATTTTATCCAGACTAATGTCTCTGTATTAGACCGAGCTATTAATGTTCCACAGACAATTGTGGGCCTCAACCGCAAGGACCTCTGCCATTAGCGTTCTGAGAGAGTAGAGGGGTCGGATGTGGTTTCAGCAGAAAGAAGAGAGGCGGGCAAAAATGCCTATGTACATAAAAGTATTTAAAATATCTATAATAAACAGATTTATTGGTTGTGTAACAGTCATTTGCCACAATGACTAGCATGCTCTAAACATTCACACAATCTGTGTTTGGGTGGCACCACCGCCTCGCAGCAACAAAGTCCCGGGTTCAAGGGGTCTGGGTCTTTTCTGTGTGTAGTTTGCATGTCCTCCGAGTGTCTGCAAGGGTTTACTCTGGGTACTCAGTTTCCTCCCACAGCCCCAAAAACATGTGTTAGGCTCATTGGTTACTCTAAATTGGCACTGACTTGAGTTCATACTGTATATACGACTAGTCTGGCGGTAACCTTGTGTATAGGTGTAGGACCACTTGATTCTGACAGCGATGCCACATAAACAAACAATCGGTGGTGGAAGTACCCACATACGTGGTACAACTACACTATATGGCAGAGGGATGTACACGCCACTTAATAATGAATAATCTCTTATTTTAGCCACACTCTTTAGACCACAGAGACAATAACTGTTCATAGACAAACAGCAGCAGAAGCCTGGGTTGTACTGAGCACCCCATGAGCACCCCAGTGTCTCTTAATGTCATAAAGCAACATCCACACAGAATGGATCTACATCTAATATGGAACACATGACTGGCATGCACAGGTCCCTGAGCTTAACTCCACCAGATAGCTTTGGGATGAACTGGAATGCCAACATTAAACCATACTGGTCAACATGTGTTCCTGACCCTGGTGGGACGTCATCTCAGAAGAGGCTGTTTTATCAAGAGGGTTGGAAACTCGTACTAATACCCGTTTTTTTGCTTGTACTTTCAGTGTGTCCACAAACTTTATCACTGATTAGCCAATATATGGTGTCTATAACTTGCTTCTTTAAAGTTACCTTGTAGCTGTGAGGCTAAAGTAGCTATCAAAATACGGGTATGATCAAATATATGTTCCGTTCTGTGAAACAGGTCGTTGGTCGGACAGCTCTTTTGTGCTAGTGTAAATTAAAAATAAAGAGTAGGAGTGAGAAAAATACATGAAAACGAGTGGACCAATCCATTTTCACTTAAAAGACAGACTTTTATTCTCTGTCATGGGTTAAAATTGGTATGACCTTTGTCATTAAAGCGAGCGGCTGTTAATCACGGTGTATAATTACATGCCATGCGGTATATAGTCTCTGAATGATATATAACCTAAATAACAGGGGAGTCTGAATAATAACGCTATTGGTGGTGCACTAATTTACCATATTGTGTAATAGTTTATGTTTACGTGGTTTAAATCAAGCTGTGATGTCACCCTAGACTCCCACATGCCATTAAGATAATAAAGTTTTAAACTGTGACAAACACAAGCTTAATTTACAGAACTTAATTTACTACTAGCTACCCGTTCTGCCATTATGGGATGGCTAATCATGACGTTCATACATCGGGGAGTTTAGTACAGAAGCGGTCCTAAGCCATTTAAGTCAAATGTATTTCTATAGCACTTTTTTACAATGGTCTATTTTCAGTTAATTAAGCAAATTTACAATATTCTATTACCTTAAAAGGCTAATCCCAAATTGAGCAAGTCTAGGGTGACAGTGGAAAGGAAAAACTCCCTGAATGTAGAAGGAAGAAACCCTGGGAGGACCAAGACTTAATAAGGGACTCGCCCTCCTTGGGTGAATGGGTTCCATTTTAGTACTTACTTCAGCACTAGAATATACTGCTCACAAAAATTAGGGGATATTTAACAAATGAATTATCGAAAAAGATATCCTCTTATTTTTGTGAGCAGTATACACAAAATAATGTATTACGGTGTTTATAGGTTATCTTAGAAAGTGACTTTTTTCCGACTCAATCCTACCCTGGCTGTCACAATACAGTCTTTTAGCGCTTGCCTGCTGTATTTATCCTCTTATTTCCTCTTTCTCTCCGTCTGTCACATTTCATTCTCCCTGCATTATAATGAGAGGTTCCTGTTATGGCCAGCTCTCAGACGTTCCCTCACACTGAGTATAGTAATGCGCTAGCTCTGTCCAGTCTGACCTATGTCCATCGCTCACCCATTATAAATAACTGCTGATCAGAGGTTCTATTCTAAGATGCATTAAAATGTTTCACACTGTGAAAATGTTTCGCATTTCCGTGACGCACATGGCGCTCCAATCTGTTTCCTGCACTCAAGTATGGATTTGTTAAACACAATCATTATTTGAGATGTTATGAAGTGAATGTTACATTTACAACGTCATATTTTCAGTGTAAGATTAAGCTTAGTAACCACATGCCGCGAAAACCTTTCATTCCCAATGAAGTGCTCGGGTGCCAAAAATTCTGGATCTGACCAAGGTGTCTGTGTTCATGATGCAAATTTCACATCTGTCATGGCCATGAACAATATTGTCCTCTTTACTTCAGTCTTATCTAGTGGAAGTCTAAGTTTATTTGCTCAGTTCAGTCAAACATTTCTGTGAAACAAAAACTCAAAGAATTGCCAGGCATTTATTTTACTGCTAAAACTCTGATTAGTACATGATGTGGGGTTGTTTGATTGCACATACACTGTTCAAACAATTATGGGATATTTCATCCATCCCTCCATCCATCCATTCCTTATCATCTGCTTCATCTACAAGGGATTGCGGCGCCCACCTGGCAACTCTGGGCACAAGGGCAGGAACAACCCTAGATGAAGCGCCAGTCCATCGTAGGGTCGTACACACACAGTCACACGTTCAGGGCCATTTCAGAGACACCAATTAACCCAACAGGCATGTCTTTGGAGTGTGGGAGGAAACCCGAGTACCCAGAGTAAACCCACAGACACCGGGAGGACATGCAGACTCCACACAGAAAGAATCCTACCTGCTACACCCTGGGATTGAACCCGGGACCTTCTTGCTGTGAGTCACTGTGCTGCCCTGGAATATTTAATTATGGGATAAGTTTTTTGTTATTACTATTTTTTGTGAGCAGTATAGATATAGTATATATATATATATTGTATTGTATATATATATATATAAAATGAGGGGTGACGATTTCCAGTAACAGGAGACATATAAACCATTTAACAAAGCAAAGCTGGTTAAAACAGCAGCAAGGCAATTAAAAACTTCCATGTGGGAACTACCAACGGGAGGAAGAATGTTGGAACCTGGCCTGACTGTCCCCTGCTGTGTAGCATCAAGTCTTCTCTTGCTGTGAATCAGACATGCTTTCCTAGTGAAAATGGAACAGACATGAATTGCTGTTGTTTGGTCCAAAACAAAATTCAGACCTAATATAAAAATGGTGCTTGCAGGTAACTGTTAGGGATCCTGGCTGAGAACTTACTGCACAAAAAAAGTGATACATACATACACACACACACACACACACACACACACGTTATTCTTAAAATGAGTTGGTCCCCCACCCTATTACACCACTTCCACCAGCCTGGACTGTTGACATAACAGACTGGGACAATGGATTTACACTTTGAGCGTTAAATTCTAACTCAAGCATCTGTGTATCTCAGAAATCCGAATTCATGTGACCAGGCAACGTTTTTTCTTCCCTTTTTTAGATGTTCAGGTCTGGTGAGCCAGTTTCCACTCCAGCCTCCAACCGCTTTCTGTTCTGGGCTGACAGAAGCTAAGGCTAACATGTTGTAGTCCATTGGCCTGAAGGTGTGAGCGTTTTCTGCTCATCACAGTGGTTATCTGACTTATTTTAGTCTTTCGCTCAGTTTGAACCAGCCTGGTTATCCTGAGTTGACCTTTCTCATCAACAAGGCATTTTTAAATTCTGTTACGAGTAAAATATGTGGACTGTCGTGAGTGGAAATGACAGAAGATCATAGCAATTAAATGAAACCCAAAAACTGGCCCTTTAGATCATTGTAGACATGAATGGGGGTAAAGGTGTCCCTAATAAAGTTCATAATGGGTGTCTCTATGTGGTTAAAATGGTTTAAACAGGTGCCGTTTTTGCATTACACTTTGTTGTATTGCATGATCAGTGGTACCCACCTTCTCTTCTTTAAAGTGTCCGTGTAAGCGCTCCACAGTAAGTAAAAATGAGCATAAACTAGGTCAGGAGGGGGGTACAAGAATGGAGAACATAGGTGAATCCTTCCATTTTATGCTGCGTTAGCAAGCTTGGGGATTGTGGGTTCTCTGGAGGCAGAACAGAAAATGTACTGCAAGATATTAGAGATGGATTATAATGTGTCCGAGTTTCTATTAGGTGAAGCAGAAGTGTGTGTGCTGAGACGTGCCTCGGCAGGAGGTCTTCCACACAGGAAGTGCCTACAGTCTTAATTAAGGGTTTGGACATTCTGCGTGTGTGCAAGCGGCAGCTGGTGTTCTTTAAAATAGGGGAAGCATGTGTGGTCACACATGATCACTTCATTTTACCGGTCAGCCATGGCTTAGGGATTCTGCCTCCAATAAAGTTGCAGCTAGTTGTGTTGCCTTAATACAAAGCCCTTTTACCTTTAACATATCTTTTAGATTTGCAAATTGTAAAAACAGGTCTGAGCCATCCATCTGACCAACGTCGGTTTGGATTTTATGTAAAATGTCTAAAGGACTGTAATAGGACACACAAATCGGCCGTATGTACTGTTCATGCAATTTACATCGGAATGACAAAAAAGTAGTACAGACAAACCCTTGAGACACCTGCTGACAGAAGAGGGAATTGCAGTCTCTACATAGGCCCTACGTCTTCATTGTCGGAACGTTTCAAATTTTATAAAAGATACAAAGGTAATAATGACTGTATTGTTCTAGGGGTGTAACAGCGCAACAATGCAGCACAAACAATACACAATCCATTCGCTGTCAGCTAAATCTGCAGTCTAGGTGTGGCTCAAAAGAACACTTTCAAAGTCATTCACCAGTAGCACGGTGGGCGGGTGGGTAGCACCGCTGCCTCAAAGCAAGAAGGTCCGGGTTCAATTCCAAAGTGGAGCGACCTGGGTCCTTTCTGTGTCTGTGTGGGTTTACTCAGGGTACTCTGGTTTCATCCCACAGTCCCCAAGACATGAGTGTTAGGTTAATTGAGACTGCGGTGGCCTAGTGGTTAAGGTACTGGAACTGGACTATGGACCAGAAGGTTCCGGGTTCAAATCCCACCTCTGCCAAGCTGACACAGTTGGGTCCCTGAGCAAGGCCCTTAACCCACAATTGCAATTACTCTTGAGTTATTTCTGCCTCTGTGCCCAAAGTTGCCAGGTGGGCACCGGCTGGCCCGCGACCCCGTGTGGATTAAGCGGAAGACAATGGATGGAGGGAAAGTTCACCTTTGAAGTGATATTAGTCTTTTTTAAGTTCTTTTTAACCTAGACACATTCGCTCTTTAGACTGCCAGACCCACACAAGCTTCACCGAGTCTCTATTAGGTCCGTGCCTCGGGCTTTTAAGCAGTTTTGCATGCTGTATGCTTATTGGGAGGAGATTGAGATTAATGATCAGCAGTTTTCTGATCATTTGACTTGTTAAAATATTGCAGTCCACCTAGAAGAATTAAGAGTCGAGCCACTTTACATTTCATTACCACATTTTAGTTCAACTGAAGGAGCACCGGGTTTCCTGTGCAGTTTTAAAGCAGTCGCCTGTGGTGCCAGTGTGTGCTGGTGTGTGTCGGTGTAGGTGTGTGCTTCAGCTTGATAAGGGCATATCTAGGCCAGAGCTATGTGGTTTGTTTGTGCATGTGTGTTTATAACTTACGTAACTCATCCTACACTCTCCTCACATGCCTGTCACATCCATTCAAGGCAACATTTCCAGTGGACACAATCCTCGAACATCTGCAATATCACGAGACCAGGACAGAACAGAGCCTTCAATGATTTCACACATACACTAATTAAATCATTCATTAAGCCTCATCAGTGCATTAAATCAAATCTGATGAGAGATTCCCGGCTGCATGCCAAGACTGGAACTCTAATTTACACATTTGGAAAGTAATAGGAAAATATTCTGTGTCCTGCTGTGAACGAAATCGTGTGAGCGTTGAAGTCTACAAAAAAAAAGCAATCTTTTCCCCATCCTGTCTGGCTGCAGGGCAGAATGGAATACTATCCACTAATAATCACTCGTCCAATCTAAAGGATAAGAAAAACAGGCCGACAAAATATAAAGCCACTTCTCCACCTAGTGAAAATGTGGAGCTACTGCAACTGTAGAAAGGCTGAACAAAACGCACTCGGCATGATTTGAGTTTTTCTCGGTCACTTTGGTGTCTTTCTCAAATCATCATGAACATCTGGGCAGAAATTAATGCATTTCTCAAAACCATTCCTGTTTTACGTTACATTTACGTCATTTAGCAAACGCCCTTATCCAGAGCGACTTACAATTAATACAGTCTTACAATCCAAGCAATTGTGGGTCAAGGGCCTTGCTCAGAGACCCAACTGGTCTACGGTCCAGTACCTTAACCACTAGGTCCTTAACCACTAGGTCACCACAGTCCCTATAAACAGCAGCACACTGCGGATTACCAGCAACAGCCTGTAACTTGCTCCTTAATTTATGTACCAAAAGTATTTATGTCAATGAGCATGTCAGCATCAGAATTAAAAACCTTTTTGTAAATTAAAACAGGAACAAAAAAAGGGAAAAAAAAAACAGGAACATGCGTCAGTGAACTGAAGACTTACAATGCTTACAGTATCTTTCTTTTAGTATGTCTGCAGTGTGTACATTACAGTAACAGGTGTGAGTGTGTGAAAAGTCACAGGACGCCCTTTCATTTCAGAAAAAAATGACATAAGGGAAAATGACAAATTTGAAGACCCCCTAGAAGTAAATGTTCAAGTTCAAGTGGTTTTATCGTCATTTCGACCATATACAGTGGTGTAGAGTCTACTGTGAAACGAAACAGCGTTCCTCCAGGACCAAGGTGCTACATAAAACAGTAAACTTCACAACATAAAGTGCGCGTGTGCAGCATGTGCAATACAGAACAACGGTGAGGTGAGGTGGCCTAGCTTTTAGGCTACGTACGGAACATGGTCATCATGAAAACCTCCATATTGGATCAAGGCAAGTTTTTCCAGTGGGAGCAGTTTTTGTATTTTTGTAGTCATGTAGCATATCAGAGAAGACCAGAAGTGCAATCTGTCTTATGGTTCAAACGTTATCAACACAAAAAGTTCAAAGTGTTTCTGTTGGTCACGGGCGACTGAAGATGGAATTGATTATTCTGATGTCCGGGGAACGCAGCTGCTGTATCATAGCAACAGACTTTAACAAACGACACCCAGAAAGATCACAAATTTTAGCACAGCACTGTTGCGTCCCTCATAGCCAAATTCCGAAAACAATGGGACTGTGGACGACAAGCTATTTAGTGTTTGTCTGAAGACCACTATCGATGAAGAAACTTGACTCGGCCAGTAGACGGTACAGCATCCAGTCCTGTGTCTGACGAGGCATGTAAGGCAGATATAATACCACAAAATGCCTTTTAGCTCCTCCTTACCTCTTGTTTATGTTGACTTTAAATCGAATCTGATTAAATGATTACATTCAAATGAAAACATAGCACATGTGGATTTATATTTTTTTTTACCACCCAACCAGGTAAACCCTGAATTCTTGAGGGAAACATAGACAGTTGCATGTAATAAATGTTCAAATCAGAAAAGCAAGATACTAGCTACACCAACAACTATTTAAGTGAAATAATACATTCTATACTCTCTCTGTATCTCTGCAAATCGTACCCTGAACTCAGTGGTCATGATGGAGCACCGGTTAAAGTGAACATATAATGAACAGGTAATATAAAACATTTTATTTTATAACAACACTGAAAATGAATTCGATTTTTTTTTAGATTCTGTACTATTATGTACCATTCTCTACTATAACATTACAGACCTCTCCATTATTTTTAAGTGAGTAAACTGGCAAAATCGGCAGTGTACTCCGGAGAAAATGTACTGTGAAATTTGACAGTAGAACCATGAAGTGTTACCATCAAAATCCATATTAAAACTGTGACATAATTTACATTTGTGCTATGAAGTTTGACAGTAGAACCATGAAGTGGCCAAATCACCACCAAAAATGTATAGTCAAACTTTGAAAGTTTACTTTAAAACTGTCAAGCAATTCACAGTTTTATTTTGAAATCTCACAGTCCATTTTTCCCTGGGTATCAAATAATTATTTTCCCCACTGTACGTTTATCATAGAATTTACAAATGTAAAAAAATAAAAGTAATACTACTACTGCTAATATTATTAATAATAATAAGTGAAAGATGTCAGTTGTTTGGGGTCAGGTGTTGAAAAGGGTGGCTTTTGAATTTATTTCTGGAGGGGAGTGAGTCTGACTTTCGGATAGATAAGGGGAAGGATCGGGGTAGAAAATGTGTTCCTATGATTAACTTACACAAAAAAGTCTCTAATGGCATTTTTAGACATTCTGCTTGGTTGTGCCTAATTGCCAAACACACACACACACGCGCGCGCTCGCACGCACGCACGTAAACGAATGAAATGAAATATCTGATATTAAAATTCGCCTAGCTAACGTGACCCAAGCAGAACAAAATGTTTTAAACTTACAATGGCTGGTGAACACGGAATCCTGACCAAGACCTACTAACTTCAGAAACACCGGTTTGCCAGTCCAGACGCTGTTTACAACCAGATGGAGTGACAGCAGAGACGGCCAATCACACGTCAGCAAGAAATGGAAGAACCAATCGATGAGCTTGTGGGCGGTCTAAATGGAAACAGGTTTCAGCTTGAGCAGCCTTTCTCTGTTGATTCCTAATGCGTGACCGTTCCCATTTTAAATAGTGTAACATCTTTTGGACGGGGCAACACGGTGGCTCGGTGGGTAGCACCTCTGCCTCACGAGATGGTCCTGGGTCCAGGGTGGAGTCTGCCCCTGTTTGTGTGGGTTTACTCCAGTTTCCTCCCACAGTCCAAAGACGTTAGGTTATTTGGTGTCTCTAAATGTGGCCCTAAGATGGATTGGCGCCAAGTCTAAGGTTGTTTCTGCCCTTGCGCCCAAAGTTGCTGGGTGGGCACAGGCTGGCACGTGACCCCGTTTGGATTAAGTGGATGATAATGAACAAATTAATTAATGATTTTGGACGGTAAAAACTGCAGGTGACCAAAACTGCCTATTGAAAAAGTGAAGGAGACATGTTCTCACTATCCAAGACCCCCAAAATGATGTCCGTGTTTGCTGTGCAAACCTGCATGTGCTTTACAGCTACACCCTTCTCCCTGCATCGGAACGAACGCAAGCTTCTTGACCTTTATGTAACTTCATATCGGGGGATTGTTTATTTGTTTGGTTTATTTAACGTGGCTATCGGCATCAGTTGCCATTTCAGCGACACACACAAGGTTATATCTCTGCACACAGTTATATCAGGACTAGCAATCAATTAACCTAAGACGTCTTTGGGCTGTGGGGGGAAAGCGGAGTACTAGGAGGAAACCCACGCAGACACAGGGAAGACATGGCCGCTCCACCCTGGGATTCATATCGAGAGCTGAGAGTGGGTGTCAGAGAGAGAGTAAATGAAAACCAGGGAACTGTTAAAATTAAGTCAAAAGTCTTATTCCAGCATTAGATTTGATGTACCATTGTTTCAGCAATAGCACAGGACCGTATTAGGTCATAACAGTATTTCTGTAGTCCATCCTCCAAACCGGTAGTCAGGTCTTCTTAATCTAGGCAACTCTGCTTCTGTTGGGAATGTTTACACAGACCTGGTTGCTCATTTCTCTCATGGGATCTGGCAACTCTGGAATTAAACGCAGCACCCGTGAAACACTTTTGGGGAAACTCTCAAATGCTGCATATGAAATTCAATATCCGTATTAAAGTCACTTCACATATTTCTGTGAGATTACTTGCTGGTTGCAAAATAGAAATCTGATTATTACCCGAGTCACGCAAACACAAAGGTTTTCCAATTTGCTGATTATCTGATTACCAAAGTGCACGTAAGCTCGTTTATCAGATCAAAATGTGATTTTCTGCAGATATCAGAGATACCTCATGGTCCAGGGTTCAAATCCCACCTCTGCCAAGTTGCCACAGTTGGGTCCTTAAGCAAGACCCTTAACTCACCATAGCTTGAATTGGAAGACTGTATCAGTTGTAAGTCGCTGTAAGTGCACATGTAAAATCTGCATTAATTACATAATGCAACAGAACAGTGCGATGCTACCAAAAAAAAAAAAAAAAAAACAACGCTTAATAAAAGACCAGGTTTTATTAAAGGTTTCTTGTTATAAATACATAATAGTATTAAACACTTTTTAAATAAATTGTACAAGCACCCTCTTTCCAAATCAGTTTACAAACACATAAATAATCCTTGCAATTAAGGCTTATCAAAATTAGCTTCAAGACTGTTACATCACAAGCACGCCTTTCCTTCTGAAGTGCAATCATAATTAAAGTGGGATGTGCTGTCTGCACCATTGGTAGAACAGCCAAAACTGAAATTCCAAAGTGCAGTCGTGTGGTGTCTGATGTTTGCTCCTTTAGTTTTGTCCTGAAGTGACTTGACTAATGTTCCTAACAAGTAAGTGACATTTACAGACATTTACCTTTCTTTTCCTGCAAGTGTTAGCCCAGGAGTTCTTGGTCATGGCTGTGAGTGGGTCTGGTCTGGTCTGGTCCGGGATAACGGATGGCATCGAAGCTTATCAGTAAAAACTTTAACATGGCTTAACGTACTAAAGCAGTGACTTAGGAACATTAAACGTTTCTCAATTACTACTAGTAAGTGCTCTATATTTCTGAAATTACAGACCAAGTAATAAAATAATAATGTTCATATTAATTGTATTATTTAAATGGGATTTAAAAAAAAAAATTTTAAAAAAAAACAAACTTTTTTTACCCATTGTTTTAGGACATCTTTCCCTTATAATCTAGTGGACCTGATCAAAACAAAATGTGATGGGGCTTGTGGTGACTCAGTCAGTGTGGTGGATGTCAGACCAGAAGGTTCGAGGTTCAAAACCTGCCTCTGCCAAGTTGCCACTGTTGAGTCCTTGAGCAAGCCCTTAACCCACAGTTGCTTGGACCCATAACCGTTGTACGTTGATCTGGGTAAAAGCATCTGTTAAATGCTTTAAATGTCGTTAAGTACGCTACTCGCAAAAACACAGGGAGATGTGACTGTGTGTGATTCTGTAAGATGCTACCGAGACTCAAACCTGGGTCAACCAACTGCAAATTACATTTATCAGATTAGATACAACTTCAACTGGGATTATCATCATACTGCCTTTAAATATAAACTACAGCCTTCAAATTTGGGAGCCCTTCTGGAGTCTGACACCAAACTGTACAGTCTACTACTCTTTTCTTAAAGCATCTGAAAGATAGAAGGCATTGTATTTGAACTATTAAAGTATAAAATGTGTGTGTTTTGATTTCGGCATGGAGTTTACATGATAAAGGCAATAAACCTCCCTTGCTGATTAGCAACATTAATCTATATATAAAAAAAAAAAGAAATCAAACATCATACCCGTACATCTGTAACGATGGAAAAGCAGTGTGAATGGAATTATCTGAATTGTTATATAGATAAAACTGAACTAATTTCAAATATATATAGTTAAAACTGAAGAAAATGACTGAAATACAGATATATGCCATTTAACATCCATCTGCTCAACGTCTGTTCGCTTTAACTACCAAGGTCTTAAGAATAGGGAATAAAAATATGCCTTATATACATCTCATTCATGTCTGAATTACAGGAACCCTATATGAGCTAACCTGCAGACAAAATAGAGATTCCCAGTTTTCAAAGGCACAACCATGGTATCGTTCCACTCTCCTTCTTATTTTCAGTAAGTGAATGGTACTAAATGCTTTCAAACTGTATTTTAATTACAGGTGAGATTTATTTCTATTATGCTTTTTACAATGGAGAACTGCCAAAAAGCAAGTGCTGTTTAACAACCCTCTGACTAATGAACGTTCACTTTAACAGTCTTAATACTTTATTACTAATAAATCAGAATAGGAAATAAAAATCTGTCTTTTAACTTCAGCCTTGAACAGAAAATAAACACCGGGTAGAGGCGGGAGTTAAATAGACTTCTGTGTGTATCATGGTTTTTCCGCCTCTGCTTATTCTTAGCGATTTGGGGCCTATAAATATGGGTAGCTGAACTATATAAACTGGTTCACATGCCCTCGTTGAGTCCGGTTTATCTGGCTGGTCTTACGTTAAACAAAAGAACCAGGTCCATCATGCTATACTCTTAAGCTTTATGGCTTAACTACACTTTCAAGTACTGTGTTCCTTGCAATTATTGTGGGTTTTTCATGCATTCATAAGGTTTAGCATGTGTGTAACAGTTCTCTGATGCACTGTAACTTCATTAGTATCTAGTCAGTGACCATTTCCGTCTACAACTCGTTTCACTGAACACAATGCGAGCATTAAATGGCACATAGCTGTAATAGTATCGTTTCCAATAAATGTGCAAAGTACCTAAACTAATGTGTGACTATGGTCCCGTCTGGTCAACGCCTTGCTTCACAGAACGTAACCCAGATATGAAACGCTATGAAAGTCTTTAAAGCATTGTGTGGTGTATGTGAATGCCACTGCAAAATGGTTAGTGTATTTAAGTGAAAACTACAGGCACCATGTATATTACATTTATAAGGACAGGTATTTTGCCTTTAGCTCTTTAGTTGTTTTTGAAGACAGTAAGGGGAAAGCTGTATAGATTGCTGTTCTACAGTTTGTGTGGAAGTGCGAGTGTGCTGTTGAGCCTTAGTGATTCAGTAGTTTGTGTTGCTCTGCCATACGTGTGTTTTGCCGGACGACAGAACCTGTTATTTTGCTGTTTGATCTTTTTTCTTGGCTCCTGTGCCAGTGAAGCACTCAGTGCAGACCCACAATGTGGTTATGGATTAGGTCTGATTGTAGGCTGTCTATCAGCCTGTTAGGAACTACCTACATTACTGTGTATTGCTGTGTAAGTACTGACATTTGACAATAAAGCTGCATTGATAATATACATACAGACGAGCATTATGCGTACTCTATACTCTCCTTATGGTGGATTTGCCTTTCTGTAGCTGCGAGATGCAGATTTTGGTTTTGCTGCCGTCTTGTCTTTTGAACCATACTTCCCCTGTACTGATGGCTGTCATTACTGCCCTGAGAGAGAAAGAGAAAGAGAGAAACATTTGTAACCACACACCAATGCTCAGTACCTTCCATATACCAACAAAAGTCCATTTTTAAACTGATTAGCCTAAGCTGTGCAACAACAAACATCGGAGTGTCTTGGAGAGTGGACATTGAGTGAACACAGTGTTTAAAAACTCCAGCAGCACTGCTGTGTCAGATTATACAGGCAAAACACTGACACTAACAACCACCACCAGACCAGTGTTAATGCAGTGTTGAGAATGATCCAGCACCAAAACAGTACCTGATCTGTGCTGGTCCTGTGGGGATCCTGACCATTAGAGAACAGGGTAAAGGGGACCAAGAGTACAGAGAGAAACCGATGGACTATAATCTGTAATTGTAGAACTACAAAGCGCATCTGTACGATAAGTGGAACTGATCCAATAGAAAATGAGTGTAGAACCAGGCATGTGTACCTAATAAAGTGATCAGTGAGTGTATAACTGTTATAAGAGGCTGTAACCGTCACATGGGTCCTACTGCCTGAATTTGGATCACGACAATGCTTCACACGATTAGTAAACATCCTTGTAAAGATCATGCGCACAGACAATTAGTTTCAGTTACGGATGAAATATAATTATATTATTCAAATCCAAAGTAACAATAAAGTCAATACTTGTTACTCAAGGCAGAGAGAAAGAGAAATGACAAAGGCAGACGGTGTTTTAGACGTACAGAAGACGGTTGTAATAGTATCCGAAAATGATAGGCACTTTCACACCGAAGGAACATTTTGATAGTTCTCGGAACGGTGTCCCCTTTGTTGTCAGTTCGCACCGCCACATTTGGGGGATTTTTCTAGCAGGGCAGGGTCTTTTCTCAGCACAGAAATCTAGTTCTCCACAGGAGATAGTTCCTCCCAAATTAGACCCTTGGTGCGAAAGGGCCTACTGTAACAGACGTCCTAATAACTGTGACATCTGACATACACTACTCATAAAAATATTTTAGATATATTTTAAATATTTTAAATACATTTTATAAAAATATATTTTTATATATATATATATTTTATATATCGTGAGCATATAACAGATATCAACCCAAGTGCAAATACGTTTTTTACGACAAAATAATAGAGATAAAGTGAAAAGAGGGTGGGGGTAGCAGAGATACTGACTGTGCTGGGCTTTCATCACTGACTTCCAATAGAACAGTGTTGCCCTTTGAGAACCTCTCTCCCTCATAAAACAGAACACCTCCTTCACAGCGCACAGACAACTGATGACCTGCCAGAGACGGACACAGAGACATACAGGGTAAAAGGTTTGCGACAAGCTTCCTCTTCCACAAGCGGCTTGTTTCACACTCATGATTTATTACAGATATCAGTGTGTGTTGCGCTGCACGATTTTCCACCTGCGAAAGGACCAACAGGGATCTTCGGTTTCAAGGGATAAATTGTTGTGGTCGGACCAGTCAGTGCAGAGTAAATATCAGCACTAGTCTGATTAGGGACAAACCGCAATCGGCCACAGGGCGTTTCCACCCAAGGCTCATCAGTTCTTGAGAACAAAGAATCCAGTCCCGCCTGGTCAGAAGAGACAGCGTGATAAAAAAAAAAAATGCACAGTGATGAAACATTGGTCCGAGTGCTCACCAACTGAACCCCTGTGAACCAGCAGCACCTACAATGTACATGCGAAAACCCGAGACCTCACCAACAGACACTAAGAGACACATTTACAAACAAGGGATGTAGCAGTATCTCCAACATTAGCCAGGAGGTAGAAAGCATAGCTCTGTGTTCTTCACTACAATTACACCTAGCCACTGGGCTAAATACAAACCCAAGAAGTAGAGGTTGTTAGAACACAAACATGGTGGACAGGAAGATCAAAGTTCACCACATTGGCCACTATTGGACTCTGCTGTGCTCACGGACTACAATGGAAGCTTCAACACAAGTTTACCGGAAACCCGCATACACACAGAGCGGTATCTGCTCTTAGACTTCCACCACTTACTGGAAAACAAGCTTGGGGTTGTAAGAGCACTGGACGACCGGGAAGAGAGCATTCCTTCCAAAAAAAACATGTGGCAATCCCAAATGCGCCTTCATCAAAGCGGCAAAGAGACAAAAACTAAGAACCTCACGTGTCAACCAATGTGGAACGAAACAACAGTCGGAACAACACAGTCCTCCCAGATGTGGCCGGAGTGACTGAGAATCAACCATTTTGTTCTGTTCAACATCCTTGTGCATTTTAGAGCACAAATGCACAAGGATGTTGATCAGAGCAAAATTTGTAAAACATTTGTAGCAGACGAGACATTCGTAAGGACACAAAGGATCACATTTTGTACAGAGAAGACAAGATGGTTTGAGTTAAGGAAGCCTTTTAGAACGACCACTGGTGATCCAATTTGAACGAGTAGAGGGTGGTTTATCACCAGCAAATCTGCCTCATGATCCCTTCCTAGGAGGTTTAACCCCTGTTCAAACCTCTGCCTACGTGACCGTAATGACCCACATGATGGCATGGTGGGGCAATGACTTGCCAAATTGGTCACACCTTGGCCCACGTGATCCTAACGTCTCTTATGTTCACATGTGGTCAATAACTCTCAGGACCACCTCCAAGATGACAATCCCACTCAAGGTTAAATAACCTGGAACTCCCCATCAGCTTCTAGAACTGAAAAATCCTTTCCGATGAGAGGTGAAACATCTTCAGCGACCGAGCAGTAGTCCGACTGGCAAACGGACACACCCTTACCAAAGTGTTTGAAGCAAACCCAGCCATAGGTAGAGGAATGACATTCTACCATGAAAATCGAAGGGACCAGGTTCTATCTAGACAACCGTCCACCAACTGCAACTTGTCCATGATAATGAAACACCCACTGGTGCCATGAGAATAGCCTATGAACAGTCATAACTTCAAAATCCTACCAACTAACAACAAACATGCACGTGCCAGTTCTGTACATTGCAGCAATGGAAGAAGCTAGAACATTTGGGATATTTGAATCCCCTATCATGCCATCAGATCCACTATCCCATTATAACAAATGGTGGTATTCATTTACCTCTACCTACAATCTCCACTATAGAGAGACTGAGAAAAAGAGATTAAGAAATAATTCTATATGGTCACGACACTATTGCTAAAACAATATGCTGATGTTATGCATGCACTGTAGAACGTTTTTAAGTACAGAATGAGTGTGAATGTTCTGCTTTGCCCCATGTGTTAACGTGTATTAAACATATCACAGAGCAGTCACGGACAAATAATGGACACATCCTCGTTCCCTTTCCTCTAATGCCTCCCATTCACTAGACGACTTTGAAAAGACTCTGAAAAGACCTTTAATAGTCAACAGCCGGACACCCTCTCAAATCTAACGACTGGCCACAAACTTTTAGTCGCAGTCTTGTCACAGGCTACGATTTTGCAAAGACTGGGAATCGTCACTAATCACACGACTGCAACTACATTACTGCCCGTCCTGCTCCTGGTGGAATTTTACGGGAACAGAAGCTGTTGAACAACGGAGCAGAAACAGAAGCCCCTTTTGGACTGCCTTTGGGCGTCAAAATCAAACCAAAAAAAAAAAAAACAACACAAGACACCACAGAATGTGGACACGACCCTGGTTAAATGAACGTGTAAAGCAAGGGCTGTACATCTTGCAAAATGAGTTGGGAGCGAGTTAGCATTTAGCACACTGGTTCTTAGTAGCCTTGTCCCGATTATGTATTATTCTCCACCAGAACCGTAGTGTCGGAAACCTCGCCGGACTCTCCTGATGTCTCGTTTCTTTACGATAATGTTAAGCACGTTTGATTTTATCGCCACGCCAGGACTGGAGAAAGACGGACTACTGCAGACTGAAGACTGCAATCCGCCGTACACTTAACGATCGAGATGATGCGACTGCGGCTCAAGATTTTACTCAGATGCTGGAAAAGTCTCTGCGGCTGTGAAATCGCAGTCAGGTCGTTAAGTGTTAAATTCCACCACGAGCATGAGGGGAAATAATGTAGTTGTAGTCGTGTAATTAGTCGTGTAAGACCGGCATAAGGAAACTGAACTGTATGATTATGATTTATTGGAGTTAACCATTAACCGGCTCTGTGCCGCTGAAGGAATGAAAGTTAACTGGGGAAACGGAGGGAGCGAGAGGTCTTCATTTGAACCATAATATACATAGTGTCGGTCTAGAGAGGCAAATTTTAGCTAAAAGGTTCCTGGCCCGCAGACAGAGCTTTGATAGCAAGTGAATTTATCCGCCCATAATGAATTAGAGGCAGCTCGAGGCCCGGCACGAGTTCCCAGAGCTAGTTTGTGCGAAGGCAGTTTATTAGGGGTTTTAAAGGCATCTCTCTCAGGTGACCTCTGACTTCTCTGCTGATAAGGAGACAGCTGTGTGGAACGGATCATTGTAGAAGACCACGAGAGAGACTTCTGGGGATTACGAGGCAAGGCAGCAGTGGCTGACGAGGTTAGACCCATCACATACAAACACGGGCGCGCGCGCACGCGCTCGCACATCGATTAACTGTCGCGAACCAAACACTGGGACTTACTGTCGGACTTCTTCTTCAAGGGCATTAGTGCAGCTTTAGCCTAAAGATAAAGGGAAAAACACACAGGTATCAAAATTCAATTTTCCATTTCAGCACACACCCACACATATACTAGCCTGACAGAAATAAAAAGTGACTGCTTTCTGATAGCGTATGATTGGACGGAAAGTGGCAGGTGAATACCTTCTTGATGGCGGTCCAGTCCTCCAGTATGTCAATATCTCTCAGCATGTAAACTATGTAGGGTCCTGAGAGAGCGTGATAAAAAAACGAAAGAGAGGGGGGAGAAAGAGACAGGTTTAAGAGGGATGTTAAAGGGAAGGCTATGGACTGTAAATATACAGCTTACAGGGCACAAAGCTAAAACGAATGGCAACTATTTGCCCAAGGGTCCCTTTGAGTCTTGGTCCTCCCAATGTTTTTTCTTTTTTTCTCTTGCCACGCTAAACCTTTGCACAGTTCGAGCTTTGGGCGTAGATATTTCTAAAGCTCCTTTGTGAGAATGCTTCAAAGTAATTAGCACTATATAAATAAATTTGCCTTGGACACAGGAAATTTCCAATCGAAAAATGGGTTCGTATCTTTAAGAGCAAAATTCTGGACTTTCTGAGCCCCAAAAAAGTTTATTATTTTCAGCCTAGGTCAGAGCTAAGGTTAGAAAAGCTTGAGGTCTGCACGAGTTGCCTTTCTGTGAGCCCAAACCAGTCAGGCCGTTCTCCTCTGAACATTCTTGCACAGGGAACTGGCACTAACTGGATATTTTCTCTTTTTCAGATCATTCTTTGTAAACCACAGTGATGGCTGTGTGTGAAAATCCAAGTAGATCAGCAGTTTTTTTTTTTTAATTCCTGCCGTGTGATTGGCTGATTAGATATTTGCGATAACAAGCAGTTGAACAGGTGTATCTAATAAAGTGGCCAGCAAGTGCATGTGAGCTCAAAAAGGCATTCATGAACGAGAAACAAGGAAGAGAACATAGGAAGTTTTGGTTTCAGTTTTTCAGCTTTAGTAGTCTTAATATTAGAACTGTTTAGCCAATCACTGTCAATTTCGCCCAAAACTCCCCCCTTTGGTTTGGGACAGATGAGAGGTAATGGAGGGTTTGCCATTTTCACTTTTTTAAAGACAATGTCTGGTTTGTATGTGGGCGTTTGAGATCTTTTACTGACGTTTTCAAACAATGTCAAACGCTCAAAGCTCTATGATATAGGACAGATTAAGAAAGTCGTTTTTTTTTTTTTTTTTGCTGAATCTCGAGCTATAACCTGGGAACATTTCAGACCATAGGGATAATAGAAGAAACTTTTCTTCCACCAGCTGAGCTGCAACTTATACTAGAGATAAACAGGAGACCAGCCTTGGGTGAACAAAGTGATAAGAAAGGGCTATACTGCTTACGATAATCAGCATGATCAGTAATTCTGGGTGAAGACAATGCAGTACTTAACAGGCATCCCATAATGTTTAATATGTAGGGGTGTGAATCCCTGGCTTTCGGACGCATATCAATACAGTTTACTCAGTTCACTATTGATCCGTTCTGTCCCATTGTTTTAGTTATGTCAAATTCAGCAAGATGCGTCCTAGTTCAACTCTAATAACGAACAATTTCAAAACAATTCTTCTCTGACTTTGACCCATAGGCCACACAACTAATATCCAGTGCTGCTTGTAAAAGAATCCTTATGCGGTTTCCATATTTCTACATAAACGTGACCTAAACATCAGATTTTCAAACAATTAGCTAAAGAGAACCTGGTTAATTCAATTCAGATTTATTTATATAGCGCTTTTTACAACTGAGCGTTGTCTCAAAGCAGCTTTACAATCTTATATTATCTTAAAAGGCCAATCGCAAGTTGAGCAAGCCTAGGGCGACAGTGGAAAGGAAAAACCTCGAGAGGACCAAGACTCAAAATGGGCCTAGATGTTAATTAAATAAATACAAAAAAAAATTAATCAATAATAATAGTTAAGTTAGTAATAAAATAAATAACAACATAGATATTAAAATCAGTCCTCAGTGAGAGGTCCTCGGAGGTGCATCAATCTCCTAATTACACAACTCAGACAAAAGGATTATACTTTTGAGGAACTATTGAGGAAAATGATGCAATATTGCATATCTGTGAGTGGCAATGCACGGGAACCTCTAGGATTAGTGAGTTAGTAACACGTTAGGGGAAGTGGAAAAAAAAAAAAAAAAGATTTCCGATGCCCTTAGAAAAAAAGAGGTGTTGATGTTCATCAGACTGGAATCAGACAGACTGTGTACAAATGGGTAACTATTGTTATCCTTCCCAGCAGTGGCTGGGAAAACATATTACTCCAAGAGCGAAACATGAAGAACTCCTCAAGGTCACACTGGAAACCCAGGGTTCTAATGGAGCCTGAAGGTTTCTCTTACATTGTTTATTGAACAACAATAGTGAGCATGGTATTGTTGCAAGGAGAAAGCCATCGCTCTCGAAAAAAAAAAACATTGCTGGCCTTTAGCAGTTCGTTAAATAAACCAGAAGATTAATGGAAAAATGTTTGTTGATGGATGAGACCAAACATAGAACATTTTTGGTTTAAAGAAGCAGCATAATGTCTGTAAGTTTGTTTGGGTTTTTTTTGGTTTGCTTAACATGGCTATCGGCATCAGCGGCCATTTCACTCACTCACACACTCACACTCACACACACACACACACACACACACACACACACACACACACACACACACACACACACACA